>JAPMIB010000120.1:465828-548764 GCA_034770305.1 Trichogramma dendrolimi | reverse complement strand
AAATTATATCTAGCTACGGGGATAAATATGTCCTTATAATCGAAATCTTTCTTTTGTAAGTAACCTTTTTTTACAAGTCACGTCGAAATTTGTTTTTAACGGTAATAAAGTCGTTTTATAATTTTAAAAAACCCAACGATTTTACAAAACATTAGTTCCCGGAGAAACGTTTACGAAGGTCCAAGTTTTATTTTTATCAAGCGCGGATGTTTCTTCTTTCATAGCTACTTGCCATTCATCACAAAATTCGGATTTTATTGCTTCATTATACGTCATTGGATCATCAGTTTGCGTGAGAAGAATGTCTTCTACTTCTTCTGAATCAAACATAAAATTGTTTACAGTATCATCGCAATCAGGTGGTGCGATATTTCGACGATCACGCGTCGAATTAGTTATTTACACATCAAGGGCTCCGCTTCGCTACGCGGCCTCGGCGCCTACAATGCCCCAACGCTGCAAACACACCTCGACTGTATCCACTATGGAGATATTAAGTGTGTTGGTGCAGTTGTGCCTCGGTGTAAGATGACTCGTCGGTTACCCTGCTCCAGGTCAGAGGCTCGCCGATGCTCCATACATCATCGGCTCGATGGCGTGTTCGCTGCAAGTGATCTTCTATAGGGAAAGGGAGAGAGAGAGGGAAAATGATTGTTGGACTCGCGATTAACTTAACGATAATTATGAACTTTATTTAAGGTCGGACTGGCTGTGCTCGTCACTGCGAGCTACAAGTGACTACTGTAGACTATCAATCTCTCGCCACATACGGCGAGTTGTACCGACGCGCGTTCGGTGCGCGCTGACTTGGGAGGGGAAGCGAGGGGCCGACGCCACAGTACTTCCCTTTTGTTTTTTGATTCTCCAGTACATTATTAAATTAGTTGACTATATAACATATATGCATTTATAATGCTAAATAAACGAAAATGCTTTTCAATAGTTTTTAAAGATTAAAGATATGACTATAAGTCTCTTAATACATTATTAAAATTATCACATCAAAGAGCTTATTTCATACTTTGGTACTATGATTGAATACAAAAATAATGATTTGATTTATTACAAAAATAACTTATGCACTTATTTGTGCTATCAATACTCATAAAGTAATATCTCAATTTCTTAATTGATTTTAAGAAAGGCACATGCCCGATTAATTTGCTCATTGACTTAAACTTAATTGTGCTTATGCACTTAAACAAATAATTTCATTCATACTACATTCATTGATTATAATTAACTTTTTTTTGCGCGGTATGCGCTGAGTACTATTTTGTACCTCAAGATGCGACAAGCGCTAAATCATAAATAACGTGTAAATATATTTTAACTAAACTGGCGCTGAATACTTATACAATGGTATGCCTTGCGCATTAAATTTTTAATAACTAAAGTATCTTAATTACTAAGGCTTATAAATTCTTGTGTTGCCATTACACTTTTCAATAACCAGACGGCCACTAGTTTTGGCTATATAAATCCTACTGGCATTCTTGGCATTGTAAAATCTAACAAGATTACCTCAACCCCGGCCGCAATTATTGGCAACAAAAAATCGAGTTCCTCGATTGGACACTCTTATAACCGGTCAAGCGGAGAGTACACAGGTTCTCACGTGGCAAGCTTACCAAGACATTCTCTATGTCGCTAGCCCAACTAATTGAAAGGCACTTCAAAACTTCAAATTCGCAAAATTGCATTTTTCGTTGATGTTAATATTTATCATTGACAGCTCTACCACATTCGGTATGCTGCCCAACAATACATGCAACCTTGGCTCGAAAAACGATGCATTAGAGATATCCAAAAATTTGATAGACTCAGTTAAATTAAATAGCAATACGAAACTTTGCGCGAGATCAGGGTAATGCTGCGGTCCAGAGAATGTCCAGGCTACTGCACACAACGCATTATTGTCCGAAAAAATTACATCGACCATCGAGTCGAGATGTGACAGGAAGTCAAAGGCAATACAATCATGTAGGAATAAAACTTCAAGCCTTTGATTATTTCTTATGGCAGCGGCCATGGCCTGAAAAGACAGATTTATACATTTGTTTAGCCTGACATAATCTACGTCGATTGTTGCCAAAAATTTTCCTCGCAAATGTGAGTTATTAGTAATCTCCAACCTGCACGCCTGCAATCCCGCTAGAATTTCGTCGAACGTTGAGGTAAACTCTCCCAACCTAATTGACTTAAATCTAAATTTTTCGATCAATACTTTAAGCACGTTGCCATTAATTGCAACTGCTTGAAAATCTACCACCGACATCGCACGCTTCGCGTTCGCGTCTCCTCGGCTGCATCCGTTATCGATCGACTCCAACGCTCTTTTCAAAATATCATTATTCACAGGCGCATTCTTATCGTTAAACAACAGCGTCTGTGGCTTACGCTTCGCAAAGTGGTCCTTAATAAAATTTGCAACATTATCGTACTTAAAAATTGGCCAAGAATTATCATAGAAATTATTGAGTAAAGAAGCGACTGCAAGAGGGTGATATGATAATGAGTTGGTGAGATTGGATGCTGTATCTGAGTCGAGCAAAGGATAGAGTGCAGGCAGGAAACGCGTAGCCTCGATGAAAGGGTGCTTATTGGGCCGTACTCCCGAATGAGTGTCGATGACAGGACGACCAAGGCCGTACACCTCACTGTCAGGCCTAATTTTAGCCTTACACGGCAAAAAAGATTTTTTCTTAGCGCTAAAGAAGCCAACTTCGATAAGGCCAAGAATCGAAGCCGTTTGAAGCTTCAGCGAAACAGCCAGGGTCTTACAATTCACGTGAGCTCGAGTTGAGTTATCGCGTTTATCAAAATCTTTAATGACAAAACCGTCTGCGACTATGGGTTTCAACAATTCAACGAGATCTCTCCTATTTTGTTTTTTTGGGATATTGAACAAGAATAGTTTTAAAACGGGTTGGTTGTTGATAAATAACGAAGGAAGATTCGGCAATTTATATAAAAACGGTGCATCTTTGCCGTAGAATCTAGACGTTCACTCATCCTTTTTCACGTCAATGCAACCGCTCGACCTCCGTGAAAGCGTCGTCGAAACCCGCTGCGTACTGCTCAAGCTCCGGTGATCGGCTAATCGCTGTGTGCACCGAGACACGAAAACTCTCGAGTGCCTCCACTAGCTTCCTATGACAGAAAAACATAAAACGAGTGTCATTTACGCTTCTTAGGAGAAGAAACGTCGTCAGATGGATCAATGATTTTCCTCTTCCGTGACTTAATGTGTGAATGAGGGGAAAGAGGGTCTACCATTATCTCGTCATAATTGAGAATTTCGTCGGGAATGCTATAATCATCCCCGTCTACGACCACTTTGTCTTGCTGATCTACCAAAATCGACGGTGGCACTGCAATAAAATTAGGAAGACCATCCTGGTTCGAATCACCGCTATTGTCCTTAGACGGATTATTTACAAGTTTAGAGATCAGTTCGCGATTTTCATGCGCCTCTGGCGCCGAGTGCGTACCAGAGTCCCGGCCAGAACCCGAGCGCTCATGACTCGACCGCACCAACGTTGCGATTCTCTTTACCACCCGGGTCGCGAGGCACGCTCAAATTTTCTCTCGAAATGTGCTCGGGCGAATGTTGAGACACGTTTTCACGGCGAAAAGCCGAATCTCCGATATTACTCGAAACTCCACGACTGCGTTCCCGCTCGTTCAAAGGCACTCGCTCGATGTCACGCTCATCGAGCTGGATCAAATCCATGTCGTCGCCGACCACAAAATTATCTCTCTCGAGTCCGACGTCGTTATCGGCACCGTCGTCAGGCGGCTGCAAAGGCGACCAGTTCTCGAACCCAGGCAATTCATTTAAGGTGGTAAACGCGGGTTTCAGATGCTCTGTCGACACCTTCACTTGTTTGCCGTTAATATCGATGTCAAAGTGTTTTCTTGACGCATCTCTGTGTATAACCCTATGCGGCCCAGTGTACGGTCTGACCATAGACCCTTTTTAACGTTAATAATTTTATACACGTGTGTACACGTATCTAGATCTCTGTAATAAAATGGTTTTTTACCATCTTTATGGTCAACGTTAAAAGGTCCCACACTTATCATATGGCGAAGAAAAGTATTTTTAAAAGCCTTCGTATCGACGTCATCGTCGTCAAACTCGCAGAATATACCCGGTATTTTGAGAACATTGCCATATAACATCTCCGCAGGGCTAAGCTCCGTATCCAAAATTGGACGGGTCCTCAAGCCCAGCAGAACAGATGGTAAAGTGTCAAGCCATTCGCCACTCGACTGCCTGCATCTAAGTGCATTTTTAAGGTCTCTATGAAATCTTTCGACCATTCCGTTCGAGGCCGGATGATATGGAGTAGTGCGTATGCGCTCAATACCAAAAGCTCTACACACGTATTGAAAAAGATCCTTCTCGAACTGCGCTCCCTGGTCTGTTGTGACAATAGACGGTGCGCCAAAACGACACCCAATGATCAACGAAAGCCTGCGCGACAGTCGTGGACTCAATGTCTTTTAAAGGAATGGCTTCAGGCCAACGCGAAAAACGATCGATCATTGTCAATAAATATTTATAGCCGCGAACCTCGGGTAAGGGACCGACTAAGTCAATATGAATGTGTTGAAAACGCGCATCCGGTGCAGCGAAGTGCATCGGCTGCGGTCTATTGTGTCTAGTTATCTTGGATTGCTGGCAATCCACACAAGCCTTACAAAAGAGCGATATCAGAGGACATGTTGGGCCAGATATAGAATTTACGTATGAGCTTCTCTGTAATTTTAGCACTCGGATGTGCCAGACTATAAAATTCTCGAAAATCAGCGGACGCAGGCTCAGAGGGACGAACGGTCGAATACGCTCGCCGGTGAGCTCAGCGGAAATTTCACGTTCGATGGTTTCCAAATGATACGCCACAATTTAAAATTACATGTAGACGGATCTGTCTTAATATTTTTTAACTCGTCGTCGTGTGCTTGCGCAAAAGCCAATTGCTTTAACGAAATAGTAGTGGGCATATTGATTAAATCTATGTGTCTCTCGATGCCAATGCTGGCTATGGAAGTTCCCGGCGCCTCAGCTGTTTCCTCTTCGAGACGAGACATTGCATCGGCAACCGCATTCTCCGGACCCGCAGATAAATAATTTCCATATCAATTGACACAAATACTCTACGTGTCGTCTTCGCCTAGGCGCAGAGGTTTCATGAGATTGAGTGAGTGCGTAAGCCAACGGCTTATGATCCGTACACACGGTAAATTTAACCGATTCCAAATAATACGCGAAATGTTTCGCAGCCTCGACAATCGCGAGAAGTTCCCTGTCATACGTCGCGTAACTGCGCTGCGCGCTATCGAATTTTCGCGAGAAGAATGCCAGGGGCTTCCAAAGATTATCGTCAAATTGTTCCAAAACTGCTCCCATCGCGTAGTCCGAGGCGTCCGTACAAACACGCAGCTGCGCATCAACGCGAGGAAAAGCCAAATAAGCGGCGTTCGCCAAAGCCATTTTCAGTTTCTCAAAAGAAGTCGTAGCCGTCTCACTCCATTGCAAGAGAGTTTTATCTTTGCGTTTTTGTGAAGTTAACATTTTATTTAACTCGAGTTGTAAATGAGCAACGTTGGGGAGACAATGATGATAGAAATTCATCATCCCCAAAAACCGACGTAGTTGCTCGACCGTGATGGGCTTTGGAAAATTACAAATCTTTTCAATTTTATCCGGTAACGGCTATAAACCATGTTTAATTAAAAAACCTAAAACTCGACTTCAGGCTCGGTGAACACACACTTATTCAGATTAAGCTGCAGCGCAGCTTCTTTAAGACGCTCAAAAACTATTTTCACGTGTTCGCGATGTGACGCTCTGTCTGGAGAAGCAACGAGAATATCGTCGATATACATAAGCGAACGGCAAATCCCCGAGGGCCGCGTCCGCGTAGCGCTGGAAGGTTTGCGCCGCGTTACGCATTCCGAAGCTCATAACGTTAAAATGAAATAGTCCAAAAGGAGTAATTAATGCAGTCTTAGGTCTGCCCTCGAGACGAACTGGAAGATTATATGCCTTCTCTAAATCTAGAGTAGTGAATACTGTAGAGCTATGCAAAATTGACGCGAAGTCCTGCAGACGCTTAACGGGATAGCGATCGGGAACCGTGATATTATTTAGTTTTCTATAGTCTCCGCAAACGCGCCACGTACCGTCTTTTTTTGTACAAGATGAATAGGCGATGCCCACTGACTATCCGACGGTTCAGCGAGACCTTTATCTACCAAGTCTTTAAAATATGCCTGTGCGGCTTCAAGCTTCTCTGGGTTCAATCTACGATGCTTCTCCGCTACAGGAGGACCGTTCGTCACAATCGAATGAAATACATTCATCTCCTTCAGGGGTTTTCTCTGTTTTGCGTCATAAAGCATCGGGTATTCGAGTAATAAATCTCTATATTTTTGATCAGATGACAAAAAACATAAAGAAAAATTTGTAGTATTTACCACTTCACCGATAGCAAAACCGAACTATCTGAGCGAAGTAAAAACCCGTTAAACAAGTCAATTAATAACTTTAATGTATAAACAAAATCTGCGCCCAAAATGGGATATGGAACCTGCGTAACAATAAAATTCCATTTAAATGGTTTAGTCTCGTTAAATTTCAACAGCATCTCGACTGAGCCGTACGTGCTCAGCGGTGACATGTCTGCCGAAAACAATCGTAAATTCGTCGATTCTGAAATCTTTGCCAATTCCCTCGGAATAACCGACACTTCCGCCCCAGAGTCGATAAGCCAACTCAAATCGCTCTGCTTATCGTAAACGTATAGACGCGGAGAAATAACTGAACATAAAGGGGTTTCGGTGATGGAAGTACCCGAGTCAATCGACCCCACGACTAAGTCGGGTATAACTAGTTTTTTGAATCATCCGGGTTATGCTCCTTTCATTTACAATTTGACTCTGGTGGGCATTTCATTGCCTTCTCTTTATACTTAGTGTGATAAAAACAATAAGGACTAAACGACTCTCTACGTGACTGTTTAGTACTTGGTTTCGCCAACTGAGCGATACTACGCGACATCTCTCTGAACGTTTCTCTCATTTCCAAAACAAAACTTTCAAACGCCGAATCTTGCCTGTTACTATGCTCGACCGCGACGACTCTGTCTACACCAATCTTATGAATCATCTTGCTAGAGTTTTGTAGTTGATAAAAATCTTCGTCCGCGCGCGCTACGACAGATCTCTCATTCTCAGTACTGATAACTGCATCGAGATGCACAGCTATTTGTGGTGGAAGTTTGAGCTTCCAAAATTGAAGAATTGCATTTCTGTCGAGAAAAGAACAACCTGCGCCGCACAACGCATCCAAAAATTCAGAAGGGCGTTTATTATTATTCATCGGTTCCGCCAGAGTCTCATAAAACCTATTCATAAGCGATTTGGGGTGTTCAATGTATTTTCGCACTAAAATATTCTTCAACGCTTCATATCTATTATCTTTAGGCAAATTTCTTGTGGAATCTGCCAACTCTGCTATGATATCGCTTCCGAGCGAAGTGATCGTATAATGAAACTTCTCCCTATCAGAGGTAATTCCTAATGAATTAAATTTCTCCTCAATCTCTTCTATCCATAGCTCTGGCGTATTTTTCCAGAAGGTTGGAAAATGCGAAAATTTCTTCGCCGTCAATAAAGGAACCGATGGGGTAGACGAACTCGCAAAAGTACCTGCGGCCGATGTAGACTGCTCTCGCGCAGGCAAGTTCGCGGGATCAAACGGGTCAAAAGCGCAAACTGCCGGGCTGGAATTAGCGATCTGAGCGTACACCGTAGACGATGTCGTGCTATTATTATGATTATTCTCCGTTACACCAAGCAAATCGATATGATTATTAATCCTGACCGTGTCAGCCGTACCGTTTGTAGATCGGTCTGTCGAGACGTACCGCTGCTAGAACCCGAACGCAAATCTCTCACATTTTCAGTGAGAAGTTTAATAGATTCTGTAAGTTCTTTAAGTGAAAAACTATCACTCGATGCACCGACCGCCTCAACAGGTCCAGGCTGTGCAGAGCCGAAATGCTCTAGTAACAGCTGGAGACGCGAGTCGTCAGCTACTCGAGAGGGCTCGCCACCATGTCCAAAATTGGAACCGTCCGCCATCGTGCGGAGGAGGAGAAAGTTCACACTCAAACCCGAAATTAAAATCACTTGTGCAAACCCAACTGACTCAAAATTATGACGAGATGTAGCCTCAAAATCGAAAAAATAAAAGGGGAAAATATAAAAGGTCTTCGTGAATGAAAATGAATGTTTAGTGAATGAAATGAGATGAGATGAAATAATGAAACGGCCTGGAAAAAGCGATCACGGCCGCAATCACAAGAATGTGACAATGAAATGTTAAGTAACAGAAACTAATTATCAAACAATAAGTTGCAAATCGTAAACCACAAACCAAACTATTGTATTTTGAATTGTGAGACTCGCCAGAATTCGCACACTCGGGTAATTACTCCACACTCAGACACTCAAATAATGTTCACCTCTACAAGAGAGAACACTAAACGTAACCCACTCTTCGCTGACTCTATCGCGTACAATTCGATCCTTCTCAAAAACGGCAAAAGCATCAAACGAGCCAGATTATACACAGTGACGGAAAAATCCGACAAATACTGAAAAACTAACGTCAAAACGTCGTCGCAACAGTCAAGCGTAAAAAGTCTTCCTGAAGAAAAAATAATCGATCACTGAGATCAATGATTGTAAAAAAAAAAAAAAAGAAATGAATTGAGTCACAGAAAAGAAGCTCTAATCGTGAGGATATTCAAAAAATAACACTAAATTGCGTTATTATAAACAAAATTCAACAAAAACGCGAGAAGCACTAGTATGCTATGACTCGCTTAGTCAGTAAAATTAACAATGTGCACTTTAAAAATTATATTAAATTATGCCGAATTGGCTACTCGAGTTTTTTATTGGAGTGTGATGAGTGAAAAGCACCGTATACAAGTCGCAACGGAAGGCCGGTCGAAAGAACGCGGCTGCGTACTTTTGCACTTCACACTGGGGCAATGAGTCGAATTGACTTTGCCTATGTCAATCAATTAAGGATTGATAAAAAATAATTGAGCCAACAAAGGGCTAATAATCGTGACTGCAGTCTGTTAGTTAAATGTATGCACGAAATTATTTACTCGCGTTGAGCAAAAATAATTTAAAAGTAGTACGTGCATGTAAAGAAAAACTCTGCTCGCATTGAACAGTGTATGAGGCTATGTGCCTGTATAAAGTCGTCTGCTAAAGTGTAGCAGAACGAGTAAGCATGTAGCTGGCCAGATACCAATACTATAGGTACACCGACTATGTATTTACAGGTTGTGGATAAATCATGAATTACATGAACACCAAATCAGGCGACTGTTCGAACGTGTCGACTCGAACGAACGAAGCCTGTTACGACGCGTGACGAAAACAAAGAATGCTCACTCAGAAGAACGAGATCCGATATTATTGTTCTTGCTCGCATGATGCTATTGCTTAAAAGTAAGAAAATTCTAGATTTACCCGCGAACACTAAAGATCTTCATAAATACCGTAAACAATGCCTACACGCGTCAAGGTGTATTTCACCTTCAAGACCCACTCAGCATACCACGCTCGAAAATTCAAAACTATGTACGGCGGAAATATCCCTCGCACACACGATCTCCGGCGAGTTCACAAAACTTCAACTTCGAAGTTCGAGAGAAAAACGGCGCCGATCCGAAAATCATGACTCGAAATCTTTCGAAAATCACCCCGCCGCGACCGAATTTTAATGCGCTCATTAATCACAATTGCACAAAATAAAATCCGTGTAAACGTAACTCAATGCTTAGAATTAAAAGCGAATTACCGCATCATCACATAGCCCAACAACTCGACTAAAGTCGTAAATTCAATATTGAAACTACATGAGATGAGAATAATTGCAAAAAAAAAACTGCGCCGCAATGGCGACATTTATACATTGAGTTTCGTCACACTTCGTATAAAAGATTAGTTACAATAATAAAAAAAAAAATCGCGTGATGCAGCCGAGGAGAATATCAAAAACGCTTACGGATTCGCAAGAAGTCGAAAATTCTTCGGACCAGAATCAGCAGCCATGTCACCGATCGCTGAAACTCTTCGAAAATTCAAAAATGCCGTTGGACCGACACAGTGATGAAGGAGAAGCTCGCCGTTGAAACTCCAAAATGGACGCCAAAAGAACGTCGCTACCCAGACGGCCGTTGAAACAGCGATGAGGTGAAGAAACCGCTCGTCGTCGCAACGTCGGGCCCAAATTCCAAAATGGCAGACTCACTGTCTCTCGGCCAAAGTTCGCTTCACACACGTAACGGCACGCCGACACAAAAATTGAGCAAAGCAAAAATTATAACGGCGAAAGTCGCCACAAAATCACCATCGACGAGCTAATGATCGGCTCCGCACACACTTTAAAATTCACTTAATATGTGCTATGTGGTTGTTAATATCACAAAAATGTCGCCGTTGCAATGCCACTGAGGTGATGAGATTCTGCCGCTGCTGCTGATGCCGCTACACCGCCGAGAGCACGCTGACGAAAGCTAATCTCCAACGTAAAATCGGAGCACACGAGCTGCTCAATTTGCTCCACAAATGATGTTCAAAAAAAAAAACCTCGTTTGCTGCTGCTGTTGTAACGATGCTCCTCCAAGCTGTGCTGCTGTTGCTGATGAAGATGGCAAAAACTTGGAAAAAACTATCACAGCTGCTGCTGCTTATAAAACGGCGAACTAACCCCGCGAGCGCCGAAAGAAAAAAAAAGTTAACGCACATGCAGCTCCGTACTGCAGCTCGAACGCAGCGAGAATGAGTCCACACGTGCCGTGTCCCTGCACGTGCCGAGTCCACCGGTGCTACTCAAAATGGCCGCCGCTGAGCGCGCGCAAAAACGAAACTCGCCAAGTCCGACCAGCAAAAATTCAAAATTTAAATATTTTCTTCTTCTCTCTTCCCTGGTGAAAATCACTTTTTTAATTTCTTGAAAAGCGTCAGATCACCAGTATGGAGATATTAAGTGTGTTGGTGCAGTTGTGCCTCGGTGTAAGATGACTCTCGTTACCCTGCTCCAGGTCAGAGGCTCGCCGATGCTCCATACATCATCGGCTCGATGGCGTGTTCGCTGCAAGTGATCTCTAGGGAAAGGGAGAGAGAGAGGGAAAATGATTGTTGGACTCGCGATTAACTTAACGATAATTATGAACTTTATTTAAGGTCGGACTGGCTGTGCTCGTCACTGCGAGCTACAAGTGACTACTGTAGACTATCAATCTCTCGCCACATACGGCGAGTTGTACCGACGCGCGTTCGGTGCGCGCTGACTTGGGAGGGGAAGCGAGGGGCCGACGCCACATCCACACCGCTACCAGCCATTGATGTATAAAAAATTTTTCTGCATCAGCGCACGTTTCGAGGAGCCATTGCATCATACTCGATTGTTAAGTGAAGTGTATATATTTCCTTCCGCAAAAGTGTCATTAAATTGGGAAAATGAGTGTGTTTACCTCAGCTCAAGTTGATAGCTATTGCGATGTGGCCGATAACGGTAACAATCTTGTAAATAAAGTTGTTCTAATTTTTGGAATCCAAGGATCTTGTTCAAGTCAAGAATTAAGTAATATAACAATTGAAGATGTTGAAGATGTAGAAGATAGAATGCTTGTCGTAAGCATACGATCAACACAAGGCGAACGAAAATTCAAGGTTAAAGAAAGATTTTATGAACTTTGTGTGCAGTATGTGAAAATCAGAAAAAGTGAATTTACAAGTGACAACTTCTTTCTACGCATGTCTTCGGGAAAATGTTGTCAACAACCGCTTGGAATGCATCCAGCCTTCCAATGGAAATCGCATCCATTTTGGGGTTACCAGATCCAACATATACAAAACGTTCCTATCGCAGAAATTCTGCTACGCTGTTTTTAATTGATGGAGGTGATATGGCGTCATTAAAACTACACCTTGGCTACTAAATCAAATACTGATGTGCAACAATTAATAGTTCTCGATTTGATATAATAAAGTTTAAATCATTTTTCAAAAAAATTGTATCGAGTTATTATTATAATATATTATACATCACTCGTACTCGGAGTGATGTTCACCCAATCATCTCTTCGTCACCCAATCTTTTATCAGTATTTTTTTATTAACAACCATAGTGACGGACTCATGCAACACGTGCAAGTGTTTTTTGGCAAGCCGCAGGCGAGCTGCATTGATTTCTCATGTACTTGTAGCGAGCCGAATTCTATTCATTTGAGTATTTTTTTAGCGCACGTTTCAAAGAGCAAAAGCAGTAGCAGCAGCAGTTGCAGAAAGAGAGATGAAGATGATGAGGAATTGAAGAAATTGAAAATAATTGAAAGAATTGTTTATTTAACAAATTCGAAACTATATTAATTTTATTACATGTGTAACATTGGTACATATTTATTCTTAGTTATATAACATCATTTTTCTATTAATATAACATTTGGCATTAATAATAATGACTTTTAGTTAAATAACATTTTTCTATA
This sequence comes from Trichogramma dendrolimi, assembly GCA_034770305.1. Taxonomy (NCBI): domain Eukaryota; kingdom Metazoa; phylum Arthropoda; class Insecta; order Hymenoptera; family Trichogrammatidae; genus Trichogramma; species Trichogramma dendrolimi. Next base: position 536,171 of record JAPMIB010000120.1, on the reverse strand, counting down.
AATTTAACATTTGACACTAGATTCTCAGTAATTAAATAAAAATTACTTTTTAATTATTATTAATATTAAAGTGACAATTTTTAAAGATATAAATTTGATTATCTTTATCTTTTTTTCCAAATAACTAATAGGACAAGAGTTTTCTTTGGTATCTTGTTCATTTACTTTGATTTTATTTTTAGTTTTATTTTTAGGCAAATTCATTTCAGTAGAAAACAATTCGTTGTAATCATTTTGTGTAGTTTGACATTCTTGTATTTCTTGCTCACTCAAATCATATTGAGTTTGGATGACATTGAACTCTGTATCTGGAAGAATCTCAAGTGGTCGACGAGTCACATTGGACATTTTTGGATGACTAACTTTCAAATGTGAATTTTGAGAAGAATTTCTACAAGTTTTTTTTTAGACACTTGATAACTGGAACATCTTTTACCTTTTTATCAGCAATCTGAAATTCTGTTTCCAACACATCTTGATAGTGTTCTTGAGTAATATTTAAGATGTCGTTTCAGTCATCATCGACAAAATCATTTGAACCATTTTGGTGTGAGGTGCTTGGTTTATCACAACTGGCATATCCTTTCAGCAAAGCCCCACTTGTTATTGTTTCTGGTTTTTGATATTTAAAGCAGAGGCAATAAGTTTGCTTGTTGAGGTTTTGTTGAGCCGTGATTCATTCACATAGCTTTCTGCTACAGTTGAACTTTTCCATGATCCAAGCCTTTTGATGGTAAGTAGATCAGCTCCCAGATCAGCAGCAATTGTAGCAGATGTTCTACGCAGGGCATGCCCAGTGTACCTCTGTGGTTGCTCAAGATGAAGGAATGAAGCTATCTCCCTGGGAATATCTGACAATTTCCCTTTGCCAACGTTCTGTAACATAAAATTATTGTATTAACTACGTCCAAAAGGAATGGAAATATTTTTTGTTCAAGCTTTTATTTTGAGTTTTCATGAATATAGAGTAATAAATTTATAAGTTACCTGACGAGTACACGATTGATTCCTGTATTGGACAAAAAATCTTTCCATCCCTTTTGGACGTAGTTTAATATATTTAGAAATAATTGGGTGAACTTCTGGACTAGTGATGAATGACTTGGGCACATAAGTTTTGGTGGTGCGGATCTGGATGTGGTATAACATACCTTCTTCTTTTACATCTACTTCTTTGAGATTTAACAATTCTAATGTACGTAAGCACCCATGAATCCCTATCACTAATACAACCTGTAATATTTAATACGTTAAGTCAAATCAATTTATATGATAAAATGTAGGAGAATCTAATGAAAATTGTGTACAAACCTTATGCAGCAAAAACTTTTCATCAGAGGCGGTATTTAAGAATGTAGAGATTTCATTCATGGTGAACACCATTGCTTTTTTGGGCACATGTCTCTTTCCCTTGCTTTTCAAAAAACTTTGAAGTTCCATATATTTACTAATGTCTTCACATTCTTTCCATGATACCATAGCTCTTATTTTGGTGTAAGTAGCCCATAATGTGGATGGCATCTTGTCCTCCGAAAGTTTTTGAAAATAGGCCAAGAGATGTGCCTCTGTTGTTTTCTTGCCCAATTTCATTTTGCCGCACCAGTCTCGAAACAATGTATATTGTTTTTCATACAATTTTTTCGATTTCTCTGGTATCACATTGGATCGCGCTTTGTCGATGAGTTCTTGTATCTCTTTATTTGAGTCAGTTTCTTCACTCTCAATTTCACTTTCACTGTCATCGTCGTTAACAGCGTTGGCAATACCAATCTCAAACATGGATTGAAACTCCATTTCACTCGAGGTAATAAGGCGAGTTTATAGGAAAATAGATGTGTATGTTTACAATTGGAGGTTAGAGACTGCGCGAGTCGTGATTATTATGAAGTTGACAAATGAAATCAGGCATTAGGCAACCCGCTCTACAAATGCGCGCTGGGCAAGCTCGAACTATACGCACGTCTCCTCGACTGTACGCACGGCTCCTCGACCTATACTCAATGATTACAGTGCGAGGAGAAGTGTGAATTGTCACCACATAGCGCGCTGCTCTCCTCGACTGTACGCGAATGGATTACTCATTGACCACGCTCTGCGAGTAATCAGCCGCGAACGGGCGCGTATGCTGAAAAAGTTGTAACGAGGCCGATTCTCATTCATTCGGTCGTATCATTTTCATATTTAAGTATTTGCTCGACATCATCACTATTCTGAACTACTTGTTCATCAATAATATTGTTTTCATTAGCATTAACATGGGGCACTTTTATGCCCCTCGGTCGGCTGGCACGGTATTCCAAACGGAGATTATGGCCATTCTAGGGGCTCGAACTCGCAACGGAGAACAAACGCATAAGCATTTGCTCTGACAGTCAGGTAGCCCTCAGGGTGCTGGACTCCCGGACAGTAACCTCAAAGCTGGTCTGGGCGGGTAAGGAAGTCCTGGGAGCCCTGGCAGCTAAAAACAAGGTCTGACTCATCTGGGTACCTGACCACATGGGCATCAAGGGCAATAAGATAGCGGACAAATTAGCCAATCTGGGGTCAAGAAATATCCCAGAGGGGCTTGAACCAATTATAGGGCTGTCAAGAAGCCAAATCAGGCGCACCATCATAGAGTGGATCGAAGGAAACACAAAGAATGGTGGAGCGCAGCTACGGGCTGCCGTCAAGCAAAGTTAATGTTGGGCCCCGAGCCCAACAGCGACTGGCTGCGGCAGGCTCGAAACCGGGGGAGGGAATACACCAGACTCTTGACACATATTATTACAGGCCATGGGCACCTAAGGTACCATGGCCACAAGATCAGTCACGTATCGCACAGCACATGCGGGTGGTACGGGGTGGACGAGGAGACACCCCTCCACCTGCTCACAGCGTGCGACGCGGCTGTGCGGCTAGCGATAATTGAAAATGCATTTTTATCGACGGACCTGGTGAAACGGGGAAAATTTTTTCGTGCACAACATTATTAACCCGTTAACGCCCAGACGGACAGAATTTTTATTTCTTTTGTAGTGACCAATAAAATCATCTTATCAGGGCGAGAAAAATTCTAGGGTACTCATTTTCGATGTAAAATTTAATGTCCTTTTCGAATATGAGTTTATAATTGACCTACGATGCATATTAAAAAAGTTATAAACAAATTATTGCAAAAAAACACGATTTTGAATCCTGAAAAAAAATTTTGATTCAAATTTTTTTTAAAGAGACTTCGATCGTGGCCAATAATACCCAAAATTGTGGAATAACGATCTAAAGTTTAAAATACCGTAGGTGGGATTGGAAAATTCAAGATGGTGGACACCAAAAAATACACTTTTCCAGAAAAATGTACTCAAAACCTTTGGTATTTTTTACTCGTAAACGATCAACTTTAGGAAAAAATGTTACTCTACAAAAAAGGTTTAAAATCATTCAAAGATTACGAAGGAATTTTTTCAGAATTTTTTGAAAATTTTTGAAAATTTTTGAAAAATGAATGAATTGAAAAATCGAAAAATTCTTAAAAATTCTGAAAAAATTCCTACGTTATCTTCAAGTGATTTTAACCACTTTTTTAGAGTAACATTTTTCTAAAGTTGTTCGTTTACGAATTAAAAAGATGTTTTTGTTCATAGTGGAATTCGGTCATTTTTCAAAAATTTTCAAAAAATTCTGAAAAATTCCTGCGTAATCTTTGAATGATTTTAAACACTTTTTGTAGAGTAACATTTTTTCCTAAAGTTGATCGTTTACGAGTAAAAAATACCAAAGGTTTGAGTACATTTTTCTGGAAAAGTGTACTTTTTGGTGTCCACCATCTTGAATTTTCCAATCCCACCTACGGTACTTTAAACTTTAGATCGTTATTCCACAATTTGGGTATTATTGGCCACGATCGAAGTCTCTTTCATAAAAAAAATTTGAATCAAAATTTTTTTCAGGATTCAAAATCGTGTTTTTTTGCAATAATTGGTTTATAACTTTTTTAATATGCATCGTAGGTCAATTATAAACTCATATTCGAAAAGTACATTAAATTTTACATCGAAAAGAGTACTCTAGAATTTTTCTCGACCTGATAAGATGATTTATTGGTCACTACAAAAGAAATAAAAATTCTGTCCGTCTGGGCGTTAACGGGTTAAACCATTTTTATAACGATCTAAAAAATTTTATCTATGACATGGACTAAATTTGCTTCGATTCTCTTACCTTTTGAAATAACAAGCCAAAAAACATTCAATTTATCTTCAATTCTCGATTACATAAAATTAACTTTTAAGATTTATATCGCAGAAAAGGAAATTCAGGATTCTGATAAATATAACCTGTAGCGCCATACTTCGTATGACGACACACTGTGTTCAGAGTGTAAAAATAATCTTAACGATACATTTTCTTACGTGTTTTTGTCTGCGGCATCGAATGTCGTAGTTAGTTTGACTTAAAGCACAATTTCATTGGAAAAAATAACTTTTTCGATCGGTCTTTTTCGCAAATTTCGCAAAGTTCATTTTCGAGCAAGCGGCAAATGAACAGAAAAATCCAGAAAATTTTTTGACACCACCAAAATTTAGGATTTTTTATGACAATCCAACGGTATATATTAGTATACACTTTAGAAAATTTTAATGCAGAAAAAGTACGACTTTATCCCAAAAAACGATATTTTAAAATGGAAAAATGGAAAAATATTCGTTTCTTCGAGTAAATGGCTGAGTATAATCACTCATGAAAAAATTGATATAACTATCTGATATGTTTTTTTATAACCTTTCCAACGCCGTTTTCAGAACGAAAAAATTCGCAAGATTCTCTGAGATACAGCTATTGTGTACGATGCACTTTTTTAGCTTAAAATTCTGCTTTGCTGGTTTTTAATGAATAGAGCCAGCTCAGAATTATTGAATTTAAGCTAAAAAAGTGCATCGTACACAAACAGCTGTATCTCAGCGAATCTTGCGAATTTTTAAACCTGAAAACGGCGTTTGAAAGGTGAGAAAAAACCTATCAGATAGTTGTATTCATTTTTTTCATGAGTGATTATACTCAGCCATTTACTCGAAGAAAAGCGAATATATTTTTTCCATTTTTCCATTTTAATATCGTTTTTGGGATAAAGTCGTACTTTTTCTGCATTAAAATTATTTTAAAGTGTATACTAACATATACCGTTTGGATTTGTTATAAAAAAGCCTAAAATTTGGTGGTGTCAAAAAATTTTCTGGATTTTTTCTGTTCATTTGCCGCTCGCTCGAAAATGAACTTTGCGAAATTTGCGAAAAAGAACGATCGAAAAAGTGTATTTTTTTCAATGAAATGGTCCCCTAGGTCAAAACTAACTATAGCATTCGATTTCGTAGACAAAAAACGTAAGAAAATGTATCGTTAAGATTATTTTTACACTCTGAACAGAGTTTGAAATAAATCAAATGGTTGCCCGATTTTACTCCTTTTAGGAGCACGTTTTACTTCAAAATCCATCGACACCATCTAAAATCATTTGTTTGAGTTTTCGTTTAAAGGAAACTTCATTTTAAACCTCAAACTTTCAGATTCCGATGGATCCCCCGAGATACAAAAAATTTTTGAAAAAATGGACCACCCTACTATAAGGGTATGGCTTGCGTTGAGAAAATAATATAATGAAAACAAATTTAGTGGTAATGGAAAAATAAACAAATAAGTTTTATCATCGTCAAAATTAAAAACTCACAAAGAGACTACCCGAACTCCAAGCCATGGATTTGCTCTAAAAATTGTTTGAGGTATCCTGGTACCCAATACTGAAGCACCGTGTGTTTATTTTAATCTCATGGGCCTTATAGCCCATTTTTTAGAGGATTTTCAACATTATAAAAAAATCGTTGTTATTTCCTATATTGATATAGAATCACTTAAACATAAAAATAACGAACAAAAAAGTCTTAAAATTTTTCAAAGAATCTATCTGAATTTTTTCATAATTTTAAAACCGTCTATCACCTATTTTCAGAGGTCTCTGAAGCCCTAAAAAGAATGTCAAATCTTAGTCTCTAAGTAAAAAAAAACGACAGACATCTTACTTTTCAGCCCATACACGCACGAACAAGGCACAGTTTCGAAAAACCCCCGGCGTCTTGCTACCTGTCTCTCGCTACACAGAGCAAAGGTCTCGCGATGCATGATACTCGACGAATCGGGAATTCCACGCATTTTAGTTTTTTTGGAGTTTTTCCCGCTACCTCCTATTAGAACTGATTTGAAGAAAAACTTCAAATCATCAGTGACTTTTATACTCAGGTAAAAATAGTATATCAGATCTGATATTAGTTCTGGTGAACGCACATCAGATATTATGCCAGCTCTTATGTCAGAATTTGCATACGATAATCGACATTAGAACTTACATCAGATCTGATATCAGATTTAATGTCAGATCTGAAGTCACTGTAATGCCTTTAGTTATTTAAACAATACATTTATTAATAATTAAAATTCAATAACAAATATCTAACAATAAAAGTTATCGAATCAATTTAAATTCAGTTTATCAAAAACCTTAATATTAAAGGGATTATTCTTAAAGATATTATCCATATGATTATTAAAATACAACTAAATTTATTATTAAATTTTAATTATTAATAAATTCAATGTTTAAACAATTACGAGCGATACGATACGATACGATATATATAATTACATCGTATGCAAATTCTGATATAAGATCTGACATAAGATCTGATGTGCGTTCACCAGAACCTATATCAGATTTGATATCAGATCTGCAGTCAGATCTAATAAACCATTTTCACCTCGGTATGGCAATGAGTGTCAAGCATTTGCCGCAGCAGAATGGCGATGAGCTGGCATCGAGCAATAGTGGCCTTGCTGAGAACAACTCGAGGTTAAACACGGCCAACTCTGATCAACGAGTCACGCCTGCGCCGTCACCGTCAGACAGCTCTGTCGGAGACTCAAAAGTTGCTTAAGGATACAATTTTTATTAAAGTTTTCAGTAAAGTTTCAGGTAGGTAAAGATTTCGCCAAAGTTTGATATGCCAACTGCCTCACAAGCCTCTGCTATGCAAATTACCTGGTGAGTCTCAGCCGTGCAAACTGCTATGCAAATTGCCTCGCAAGTCTCGGTTACGCAGGATGCTATGTAAGCCCCTTACAAGACAACTGTGTGTCAAACAGCAGGACAGCAATCAACTTTTCAACCCTTTAAGCAGACGTTCTCACCTCAAATGACTGACCATAAAGGTGCATAGCCGCTATTCGGACATCAGTCCTAGGAATGGCAGATGAGAACCGTTTCAACACCTGATTCAAGCAACTTGAAGCTACGACTTACTTGACAGTTGTTCAGCCTCATGTCCTCTACGTCTCAGCACAAATCAGCTCGCCTTCACTGGCACAACAAGGTCCCAGCCACACACCTTTTACTGGTCCAGACCAGCTGGGCAGATGGGCATAATTCAGACTGCAACACAGCAATGTGTTCAACAGCAGCTTTATGCCTTCCAAGCAACAGTCAGACAGGCGTGCCGCAGACTTCAACACTACAAGGTGATCATCAACAGCCATTGGCCTTTCAACAAGCTGTTCAGACGGGCATGCCTCACCATGAGCTTCAGCTCAGCAAAACTTGCTATTTTTATCAGCAGCCACAACAAGCTTTCGCTCAGTCCACATCCACCAAACACTTTTCTGACCATAACTTGGTCACTTTGAATAAAAGAATAGACGATCAGGAATAACTCATACGCAGCTCCTTTTCTCAAAGCAAAGGTAGACAGACTGCGGTCACAAGCAGTACGGATTAGCACAAGACACCATCGAGCAATTCACGACCCAATGGTTCAACATGCTCGAAAACGAGTTTTGGCAAGGGAACGTGGTCATAGACCAGAACAAATATTTTGCTCTTTAAAAAGTCTTGGAGTTGTCTAAATCTCTTTTCCTTTTTCTCCAGATACTCAATGATCATGATTAGATATGTGCAGCTGAAAGCTCATCTTCCCAAAAAATACCTGCCAATCGACGAACAGAAAATTGTCACTCTCTTCGGCAGTTGCAAATTAGGCAACAGGAAGCCGTCAGAATTTTTTCCACAAACTGCAAGCTTGGCAGGCACAAATGTGTCAAAATAACGAAACAGCGATCGTGAAAGTTCACTCTGCGAGTTGACGCGCTAGCTTCGACCAACGGGATCTGACGATATCGAGCTAAATGAAAAACATAGCTATAAAAATGAGTAGAATAAAGAATTCTACGAAATACGATTCCAACACTCTTACAAAGGTGTGAAATAGACACGCCGTACAAGACATAGATTGAACTCAAGTTCAAGATGAGGCGATGTCAAGAAGAGCAATGAACTTAGTAATTTTCAAAAATTAGCAAGAGCTGTCATCAGGTTCTCACGGACGAGCAGGTGCTGACAGGCATTTTCTCTTAATTTTTATGCAAAATCTTATAGTATATATTGAGGACCCACGGAGGCCTCTGTGCGATTCGACTATCATCTTATTCGGTGTGCGAAGCTCACGTCACTTTGTACCGCGATTTTATATTATTCAGACTTGTATTAATTGTGCCACGAGTCCAATGCGGAGTGTAATTGTAATCGAGACTAGTTGTAGCTGTGCAGTGCAAACCAACCAGGAACGCCAGTCAACCAGTTGCAGTGTGAGCTACAAAAGTACGAGCGAGATTTACACCGAGATCATCCACCAGGCTTATGTACAATATTTGTAATTAGTTGAGTAAGCCTAGGGTGTAAGTTAAACTTTTGTTTTTGAATAGATGAATGAAATTGCATTGTAATCAACTATAACGAAATAATAACGACTACTCCACACAGTAAACTCACATCATACATACTTTCCCTCATTGTCACCAGCCAGATTAAAATCAATTTATTTATTAATATCAAAGTGGCGTCACGACGTAACACGAGGAATATGGACCTCTAGCTACGAGCATTCATCTCCATCTCCCCAAATGCTTCTATGCAAATAATTCGTCTGTTCAAACATTTTCTTATCATTCTCAGCTAGACAAATTGAGCATAAATAAATCTCATTCTAGGTTAATTATTATTAAAAAGGAAACGCGTTGAATTGAGGGCTCGACCGATTACAATAAAAGTTCTTAGCTTATTGATGAATCGTCGGATGGAGCAGATTTTTTTAGTTATTTTTTAATCTACTTATCTCCAAATATAGCATAGCGTTATTAAAATAGCTATCTTGTCATGTTTTTGGACTTTAGTATGAAAAAAATTTCCAAGCCTTTTCTTGAAATTCTGTTACACTTAAGTGGAAAAGAATTTATTACAAAACTTTTGAGACCTAAAGGACCCAAATTGAATAAATGATACATTCAAAATCATGCGGTCAATGATTTAGAAGTCACAAGTCAATATATATGAATCCTGGATGAATTTTAATAATAAAGGAACTAGAGACATATTTTTATTGTAAAAGGACCTATCAAAACTTATTTTAACATCAGAAACAAAAAGTTTAATAGTAATCCTTAATTTTCATGTTTTTCATCTATACGCATAAACGCTGGTGTGTCCCCTTAAGTGATGGATACCGTCCACCGTATGTGGATTTTTACCGCGGCCTTAAAATTTAATTCAAGGGGATCATTCTGTGTTTTCAAAAATCAATTTGTTCAAATTCGAATTTTTTCGAATCATATTGATTTTTAAAAAGGATCATTTATGAGATAAAATAATTAATATCAATAATAAAGCTAATGACATTAAATTCTATAACGATCAAACCAAAGAAAACTGTCATTAGTTACAGTTCTGTTAAAAGATATGTTTCTGTTTAATTTAAATTTTGACCCATGAAATTAAATTTATAACACCACGTCATAAGTCGCACATTCTGGCAACGCTGCGTTCTCATCGCACTCGCATACGCTCGTGCGCTAACCTCACTTCGCGCTACCAGAAAGTGCGACTAATGACTCGGTAAAGGGGGCATAAATGTGAAATTAACACAGTGCTATAAAATAATGTATGATACTCGTGCCATGGAAACACTTTTCGGCCCAGCTAAACTACGCCGTGCCAAAAAGTGTTACTTATGATGCTTGTATGGTAATAGTAATTTATAGCACTGCGGGGCATAAGTTCACATCTATGGCACGCTTTTTGGTGGTATAAGTCGCACATTTTGGCACCGTGGCGTTCGCATCACACTGACATGCGCTCGTGCGCTAACCTCACTTCGCGTTACCAGAAAGTGCGACTTATGCATTGGAAAAGCATAAATGTGAACTTGGCACAGTACTATAAAATTTTGTACGATACACGTGCCATGGGGACACTTTTCGTTGTTACTTATGGCACTTGTATCTCAAATTACTATTACGCCAGAATGTGAACTTATGCCACGCAGTTCTATAAAGTATTATTTTTAGTCTAATGGCGAGTAGCAATGCAAGTTATTTTACTTATGTAAATAAGTGACTATTACCATATTTATTAAGGAATGTAATTAAAGAAAGTTATTCAATTATGTAACAGAAAATATAAATTATATTCTATTATTGTATTAATCGAAATGTAAAAAATTATATGTAAAACTGAAAAAAAGTTATCAAGTATGTTTTTTATGTATAATTTCGTGGCTCCTTTCCTCTGATATTTTTTTCGTGGCACTTTTGAATGGGATAGTTTCGTTGACATCATCGAATATTATAATTGTTTGTTAAACAGGAGTACATATTCTATTTTTGAATAGTTTAGTACTATGATTAATTAAATTTTCATACCAGCAAACCTAAGTGACTATTTTATAACGAACTATAATATACTACTCTTACACGCAGCTGGTAAGAGCCAGCCTCGTTAATTTTGATGTTAATCAAGCATACAAGCGTGCATTTATTATCTTTGAAAGTCATTGCAACAAAATTTTTCTTTCAGTTAGATTCCACTTTTCTCCATACTGCTCACGTATTTTTAATCTCCTTTCGGCTTTTCGTGTACAATTTGCTGACGGAATTGGGAAAAGTGACGAAAGATGAGAGGATCAAAAGCCTTTGCTACATCAATGCAGGCATTGTCTATTTCCCTACATACGACGCGCTCAACTTATGCTTTCTCAACAGAAACACAGAAGGACACATGCAGCACCTCTGCAGAGTTAACGGAGTTCGTGCGACGTCTCTCTCCCTCTTCTTCCTTTTCGTCTTGAGTTCTCTAAGTTTATTTGGCCGATTGCCAACCACTATTTTCGGACAATCTTGCGCATATATAAACGATCCAGTCTCTGTCTTTTTTTCTCTGCTAACTCGCGCCACTCGCGAGTCACAACCCCCGCCCTTTCTTGTCCAAACTTCTCTTTCTAAACAGCTTATTTTGCTTTCAGCGCACGTGTGTCACGTTACGAGCGCCTTTTATGTGTTCAGGTAAAACCTAGAACCTCCCGTCGATGGGTCTCTTCTAATTTCGTTCAAGCGTGTATAGCAACTAGACAGGCACAGTAACATCAGCACCAATAGTAGCCGCAGCAGCTTCTTCATACATGCTGAATATGAAAAGAGTAGCTAGTGCTGTTGAGCAACATAGAGCGAGCGTATTAAAATAGAAGAGACCGAGTCGAGCGCGCTGTATGTAAGCCTATATATTCTGGCTGACACCGCAAGATTAGACACAGTGAGGGTCTCTTTTCTTCTTGCTCTTCTTCTTCTTCTTTAACTAGATGCACCTACCCTTTTCCGCTTCTTATTTCCGTTCTTCTCATACCTTTTTTTGATCAGCTCTTATTGCTTTGGCTGTTACGAGTTTTTATTTGATCTACTGGACCCTGAATCTTAATATTCTTTGAATCTCAAATTTTCTCAATTTTCGATATCAAGTTTTTTTTAAATAAAATATATTGAAAAAAAGAAGAAAACTTTGATTTATTTATCTGTAGAATAGTTAGGTTGATACGGTTTTTCAGTAATCACTATTGTTCATGTGGAATTAAAAATCACAAACTGTGCATCAAAAAATAATTACACTTGTTTGCTCGTTTTCTTGTCCAGCTTTTATATTATTAATTCACATCAAACTTACCCTCGCTATCATATTCTGTATTAGCTACTGGATCAACTGCATACTCACACAAAACACCTATTTACACGCTTATTCTCATAATTATAAATAAAAAACCTCATAACAGCAACGAAGCCAAGAGTAGTAGTTGCGCGCAGCAATAACGGTAAAAAAAGTAGACAGAAGGGTGGACGTGACGTACGCACACTTATTTGCGCATAATGAAAAAAACACAGCAGCAACTTCACATCTACGCAAGGGCTCTTATATTGTTGCACTTTTTCTTCACTTTTCTTTTGGTTTTCTTTACTCTTTTAATAGTATTTAATGTGCATATTAAATCTTATGTGCGCGAAGAAAGAATAACGAAATTAAAGGTACGTTAACTGACTACGATCAAGCTGCTGACTGCACAGTAAGAGGAGGAGGAGGAGGAAAAAAATAAAAGGTAATTATCGCAAGCACGCAACTATGGAAACTTGCCGGTTAAAAGAAAAAATAGTGTATCAATGGCTGAACTGTCCTTCTTTTTTCTCTTCTAATATCTTTTATTACTCTGGATCGCGGTGATAATGATATAGACTTAAGTAAGTACGGTTCAGTATCGAAGGAATTATAACTTTGTGCTCTAAGAATTCGTCGTGCCTGGTTTGCTGCATGTTACTGAGCAGGAAATTTGTGCTAATCAGCTGTGGCAGTTATTTATAGAGTTTTCCAATTTCAACCCCAATTAATCCGATAGGTAAGTTAGTCGGGTGGTAGGTCAGTCAGGGAAAAAACTGTAAATACATGTTCATTAATGCTTTTTAATATGATTGATGATATATGATATGATTCTTTAATACTAGGGCCTCCGCCCCCCTGCTCGCTCCGCTCGCCAACCCCCGATTTAAACTAATACAGATAAAAATTTAAAACAAGCAAAATAAAAATATTTGTGAAAGAAAATGTAGGAATTAATAGTATATTTAGAAAAGATATACGTATAAATGTGGCATTTCATGTCAACTCTCCCAGTGCCGCACAGCACGGCATTATTTAGTTGAATCGCTAAATTTGTAACTCGTTGTAAAAGTATCTAAATGCACCTAGAAGAAAAAAAGGAACGTACCATTTCAATGGGAAATGCCTCAGCTTTTAGTGAGGTTAGATTTTCCAAAATTTTCGGTTTAACCACAAAAATCGCTGGAAAAATTTAGAGTCGATTATCTCGAAAACTTCATTTTTAAGATTTTTCTAAATAGTTTATTTCGAAAGATTAGGAAATTTTTATCGATATTGACATTTTCCAGAGAGGCGTTTTTTGATTTTAGCAAGATATAGCGAGAGAAAGAAGAAAAAAACGTGATTTTTCGTGGTTTTTGCATGCCCAACCGGCGCAGCGCGCGCTAAAACCACGTTTTTTTTTCTTTCTCTCGCTATATCTTGCTAAAATCAAAAAACGCCTCTCTGGAAAATGTCAATATCGATAGAAAATTTCCTAATCTTTTGAAATAAACTATTTAGAAAAATCTTAAAAATGAAGTTTTCGAGATAATCGACTCTAAAATTTTTCCAGCGATTTTTGTGGTTAAACCGGAAAATTTTGGAAAATCTAACCTCACCATTGAAATGTTACGTTCCTTTTTTTCTTCTAGGTGCATTTAGGTACTTTTACAACGAGTTACAAATTTAGCGATTTGACTAAATAATGCCGCGCTGTGCGGCACTGCGAGAGTTGACGTGAAATGCCACATATATGTAAGGAATCTTTTTTTGCTTATTTCACAATCGAGGAGCGCGTGTCGCACTCCGAATGGCAAGTATGGCAGACGAGAGCAGCGTCACTCCACGCTCCTCATATACGCGAGAATCGCGATTTTGGACCCGCGAAAACAACCTAACGTTATTATTTGAAATCTATAAAAGATACGATAATTCTGATTCGGTAAATCGAGTCGATCGTAAAAAGTGAACCAAAAATAGTGTATTCATAGTCTCCGAAAAACGCAGTATTAACTAAATACGAATGATAAAAGAAAAAATCCCCGACGAAAAAACGCTCTCACGCAAAACGCGGTCTCACGCGGTCTCACGGCCAACTTCATACCATCGATTTAATTGAATCATAAGGCTAAATGTATCTATGTAGTATAGATGCTGCGCATCGATTTGATATATATGATGAGTTTTATTTTCATCAAACGATACATGTAGATTTTTCTCTCGACATCAAGATTCTCGCAATTATCCAGGGTAGCCCGGTCGGGGCACCAGGTCGAACTGGAAACTCAAAGATGACTTTTTACGAAATTACAGGTTTTACGCGAGAATATTACCCTAATGACCGTTCGGAGCATCAGGTTGATATCTGGAACCGACGACGACTTTGATTTGATTTGAACAGTTTATCAACCAAGGTCGAAAGACCGAATGGCAATTAGCAATATAAATTACAATAATAGGTATTTACAAAAGACAATAAGCACATAATATGCTACATGAAATAGATAGTTGCAAAAATTAAGCTTGAGTAAACAAAAAATAATAAGCAGATACATCGTATAAAAAGTACAATAACAAAGAGTATAGAAAAGACATAGTTAAACTTGATAGCAATGGTTAAGAACAAGTTAAATGAAAAGCATATAAAATGATGTTAACTTTATTGGGCAATATGCTGTCTCCTCAAGTAATGGCCAAGTGAGCTCTTGAATGACGCCATCGATCCTGATGAACGCATTTGGGCAGGCAGTGCATTCCACGCGTTGGCTGCTCTTATAGAAAATCCTGATTTCAGTGTTGACGAATCCGCGAATGGAACCTCAATCGTCGGTGCTCCACCTGCGATTCTCGCCGATCTACGGACCTCGCTGCCAGTCCAGTGATAAAGGCGCGAGATGTAATCAGGGCATAGTCCATTGAGCGCTTTAAACGTTTGAATATTCAAAAAGTATTCACGTCTCTGTGATGGGAGCAGCCAATCAAGCCTGTCGTAATACGGTCGAAGCGCAGCGTCTCTAGGGAGCTGGAAGATGTATCGTATGCATGCATTTAGTAATCGTCTAAGTTTAATGTCCAATGAAGCAGAGATGTCGATGAGGGCGAGGCAGGCATAATCAAAATGAGGCATAATGAAGGCGTTAACAAGCATCTTTTTGACGTTGACAGGCAAAAAGCCAGCCCCGGCTCGCAGGCGATGAAGCACTCCATGGATGCGAGATGAAATGCCTCTGACGTGAGCATCCCAAGAGAGAGAAGGGGTCATTACCAGACCCAGATTGACAACTCTATCTTCAAAGGGGACGACTGTGCCATTTAGGCTGATCCTACCATACGGTTGAGGTCAATGCGCATGAGATACTGATTCGATGCGAAGAGGATTGCCTTCGTCTTGGCAACATTGAGACTCAGTCCATTTGTGTGCGCCCAATCGGAGACAATTGCGCGTCCTCGTTGAGTCTCATGATGATTTCATCAAGCTCAGTTGACGGGCACTGTAGATATACCTGAAGGTCATCAGCAAAGAGTGTGAGTGGACGTGCAGTGACGTAGCAATGCGTAAGCGTATCAATATATGCTGCGAACAGTATGGGCGCAGGTGTGGAGCCTTGCGGCACACCAGATGTATATTCTCTGAAGGCTGTCAATCCACCCGCGTCGTCCATTACAGCTTGCGAGCGGTTCGAGAGGTAAGAGTGAAGTAGAGCGAGCGTCGCAGATGAAAAATTCAGAGACTTCAGGGCTCGCAATAAGGTCGCATGATCCAAGAGTATCGAAAGAAACTTTCTCTAGGAAGCCGCGATTTTGCCGCGTAAATATCACTCCGCGTAACCCGCTCGAAGCACTAGGTCGGGATCCGAACTCGGCAATGACTTTATCCGCGAAGTTGCGATATTACCGCGAGACTATTATTCCGGGCGGTTCGCTCGACGCACTAGATCGGAATACGGACTCGACGATGACTTTCTTCGGAAAGTCGTGATGTTTTCGCTCAAATATCGTCCTGGGTAGCCCGATCACGCACTAGGTCGAAATCCGAACTCGGAGATGACTTTGACCGGGAAGTTGCGATGTTACTGTACAGAAATCACCCCGGGCGGCTCGTTTGATGCACTAGGTCGGGATCCGAACTCGGCGATGACTTTCTCCAGGTAGTAACTAAGAAATTCTTTTTTTCAAAAAAAATATCAGAAGCAAGTATGCCAGTTTTTGGACCCTACATTAAACTTACCTGTTTACCTATGAACCTATGATTACCTATGATGTTAAGAAAATCAGAAAATTTTTGACAAGTATACACAAGCAAACCAAGATATTATAAATAATTAGAAACAACTGAGATTTTAAATAATCCTTATAGTGGTAATTCTTTTTTTCAAAAAGATTATTAGAAGCAAGTATGTCAGTTTGGATCCTACAGTAAGAATTAAACTTACCTATGCTTACCTATGATGTTAATGAAATCAGAAACTTTTTGACAAGTACACAAGCAATTAAAAACTATTTTGAAGACATAAGATTATGAATAAACTCAAAACTAATTATAAATATTATTATTCATCAGCTATGAAAAAATGAAATGAAAAGTATTCACTCAAGTATTCATGCAAACAGGTATTCTCATTCAAATGAATAAACTCACAATTAATATCGTAATTAGAATATATGCGATTGGATTCAAGTACAAAAATAAAACTTTAGTACTAACGTTTCAATATATAAACATTGAAAACGATTAAACAATAACCATTATGAGTTTTTTCAAGTCTATTGATAATATTCAAAAAAACTATATTAAAATTTTCATAAATAATTCTGGATTGAATGATAAGTGGATGAGAGCACGCTAGTTAGCAATAGTATATGAGAAAAAAAACCGTAATTCTATGACTTTACTTGCCCGGCCGTCTAGTCTAGATTAAAAACGATGCGAGCTATCTGAAAAGATATTTTAAAAAAAATACTGATTATTCAAAAATCATTATTTTATTAACATATTATTATACTTATAACTTTAAATTAAACTTTCATTATTAAATTTTAATTTTAGTAAAATCGTGGCAAGATTTCTCATCCTGTGTATTAAGTAACGAAATCCCACAATTTTGATAAATTTTCTCTTTTACCCACTTTGAGCAATGAATCAATAGATTATTATATAAAATATCCTAATCTTATCTATTAAACATCAAATTTAACAATTTTTTTTTTTATTCAATGTAGTTTCCAAATATGTAACCCAAATTTTCCTATGACTTCTAGTTCCAAATCTTATTTTCGAGCGTATCACATAGCTTCCTTTATGAGGAAGCAAAAAAAACGTTGCTATTTACTCAATTTAGCGAATTATCTCTTTTTGACCCTTCCTATCATTTTTTTAAGTAGTGAAAAATATAATTTTTTTTTAAATGTTTGCGTAGTCGAAAAGTTTAGCAAGATTTTCATCGTATATATTAAGCATGTGTTAAGTAATGCTACGAATTTTTATAGAATCTCATATATGACAAGTTTTTGAAAAAAATTTTCTGAAATTGTCTATTTCAGCGAATTTTCCATATTATATTCATTCAATGAAAAATTAACCATTTTTTTGTAAAATTCTGATTTCTCCTTAAAATTCTAGAATTCCATATTTCCACCATATATAGCATTGAACAATTGTTGAATAACTTTTCTGCTCAAGCAATTTAAGCAAGTTTATCTTTTCACACAGTTGATACAGTAAATCTAATCGAGTACTCGAAAAAAACTCGAGTACTCGAATTTTCCCGACTTGACTCAAACCGTCGAAGTCGAGTACAACTCGAAAAATCAGGTACTCGCACAGCCCTAGTACATGCTGATAAGTTTGATGAAGTTTAGTACTATAAAATTATTTTCTTCTTCCAATCCAATCCGCTGCGAATATCACACTTATCAGCATGTACACACAAAGGGAGGGGTCTAGAGACTGTTAATTTATCATTTATTTACTTAAAACTGAAATACATTGCGAGTAATCGAAAAAACTCGAGTACTCGAATTTTCCCGAACATTGAAAACGTTTTAAATTATTTACTTTTAACATTTCAAATTTTTCACTCTCAAAGATCAGGAGTGTTAACGATACAATCCTTTTGTTATAAATTTGGAGCACATAAACAATTTGAGAAGCAAAATAGGACGGGGAGGAGTGTAAACGATACAAACCTTTTGTTACATATTTTGAGCACAAAAAAATTGAGGAGTAGAAGAGGACGGGGATGAATGTAGGTGGAGGAACAAAAAAAGGCACGAGAGGAGGAGCAATAAAAGAGGCACAAGAGAAGTACCACATGAGGAGAAATGATGAGCTTCAAAAAACACGTAAAAACAACACTTGAAAGGCAAAAACCCGGGAAAATGCTATTTTTCCAAAATGAGGAGCAAAGGAGTGAAAAGTGAGGCGTAAAAACAGTTAAAAAATAGTACTTTACGATACTAGTGGCATAAGTAACACTTTTTGGCACGGCGTAGTTTAGGCGTAGTAGTTTAATAGCTGGGCTGAAAAGTGTCCCTATGGCACGAGTATCGTACAACATTTTATAGCACTGTGCTAAGTTCACATTTATGCCCCCTTTTCCGAGCCATATTACACATTACGCATTACATATTACATATTACATATTATCACATTATGGCACCGCTACGTTCGCATCGCACTCGCATACGCTCGTGCGCTAACCTCACTTTGCGGTACCAGAAAGTGCGACTTATGCATCGGAAAAGGGGGCATAAATGTGAACTTAGCACAGTGCTATAAAATGTTGTACGATACTCGGGCCATAGGGGACACTTTTCGGCCCAGCTATTAAACTACTACGCCTAAACTACGCCGTGCCAAAAAGTGTTACTTATGGCACTTGTATCGAAAATTACTATTACGATACAAGAGCTGAAAGTGACACTTTACAGTACGGCTATTAGGACCCTCGCTGCGCTAGGGCCTTAAACTACGCCGTGTCATCAATAATGACTTACAATTTTAAAGTCATATGCCACATAAATCTCGATGTAATTATTTATCAATTTGGATCCTAGAATTTTAAAAACTCTCCTATAACATTAGATTTTTAATTAAATTATTTACTTAGTCTTCAAAACCAACATTAAGAGTAAAAATAAACTTATTAAAATTTTTTGTGTATATCAGTATGTAAAAAATTTTCCTAGTCTTTTTTTAAAATTCTTGAAAAAAATGATATACAAATTGCGCAAAACGGGCAACAAAAATTTTTCTTGCTTTATGTAAATGATTTTGCCAATGTTACTAAATGGCTTAGCTGTGACTACGGCTTCGTTTGCTTGATGCAACACTTGTTATTAATTGACTTGCATTGCAAGCCTTGTCCGCGTGCACTGAACAATACTACAGCTACTGCAACAGAGGCAGAGAGACGAAAAACAGTTATGTGTATAATAGGGGGTAACAATTGCGCACAGATTTTATTTTGATTTCATGGGGTAAATTCTGATAAAAAATTCGACTAGCAAAATAATGATACTTTTTGTAAATTTTAATAAAGGATTTAAACGTATTTATAAAAATCATATTGATAACCTTCAAGTCCCATAAGAATGGTAAAATAGCATGTATCTTGAACTAGAGAGATGACTCATACCATGTGGAGGGCATTCAAGTAAGAGCATTGGTTACGCTTCTATTTGAGCTTTTTCGATCGTTCGATTGATAGCTAAAGCTTGCACACTATGTCAGCTCGTGATTACTTTCTCTTACGTTACGTTTTTTGGCTGTATATTGTAGTTCTCTAGTAGCTGAGTTTTTTTATTTCGAGAGCTGCTTGTCGCCTATAGGAAGGATTTAACGATGTCACGAATACTGTGGCAGCATCAGTGGTTTTGACGCTTACTGGTGGCTTCTATGTCTACAAACAAAAATAACTTCTAATTCTGGTCAAGAATGGTGACGAAAAAGATAGACGTGGTGACTCTTCCGAGATAAATAGATTCCAATTTTTTCTTTTCCATCAGAGAAAGCTTTCAAGGATGTGTCCAAATATATTACGTTGTGAATAATATTTAATTTGATATTAAATTGATCGTTCATCTCGAGCTGTAGAAACAACAAAAATCCACCTATCATACAAAAGATGCAGAATAAACTTTGACGAGTTGAGTAGATATATTTAATGAACTTGTTCTTTATGGAAAAAAGCTTAATTGGTATAAATTTTGGAGTGAAATAAATAATTATTAATAAATATAATTAATAATAAAATTAATTATAAATTCCAATAATTCAGAGACGACTTTATTGAATGATGTATCGTGAACCTCTAATGAACTTATAATAATCACATACATCAAAATCAACAAACTCGTTGCCAAGCCACCAAACAACAATTGTACACCCCACATAAATTAGTTAGATTGAAAGTATATATACTTGTTTAGACGTAAAATCTATAGTTATCACTGCCTATAATTCGAAACACTTGTGTGCAGTGCTCAACAATGGATGATGAATCGAATTTTAAGTCATTAACGACACCTCAAAAATCAACTTACTTGTAAATTTGTCATTCCAATTACCTTGTTGGGCTCTTGTAAAAATGTCCGAGCAAACAGCTATGTAAGACGACTTCACGCAACAATGAAATGTAGTGAACACGCATTGAATCTGAGTATCGAAGCTAAATAAAAGTCTTAATTTTCACAATATGTATTACATAGTTTAGAAATCAATATCATTGACGTGCTGACAACGTTTACCATAAGCCTGTATTGGTGATTGTAATCTACGAGTCAGAGAAACTCTTCCGGTGTACAGCAAAAGTGCCCGTAACATATGTACAGCTTCGGAAACTGGACACCTTATTGGTACATATCCAAAGAGACGCCAAGAATCGCAAGCTGATGCTTAGTTCTCTTTCCCTTACATCGATCTCTCTCACACTACTTCTATGTCACACAAAGTTTACCGATAACCGCACAACGAGTTTTAGTGAAATTGGAAACTCTCGCTCTTGCACTCTCAACGATTATCACCCTTCTACCCTACGTGCGTTCTCGTCTACGTGCAGTATCTGTTTTCACTTAAGAACATACAAAAAGAGAGACAGATATCGCAAACGAAATTTTTTTTATTGATACTACGTTTGTATATGGGCTAAGCCATAGTTAGCGTGATTGTCAAAAAAAATTTTTTTCCTCAAATTATGTACTTTTGAAGAGTACATTGAAAAGTGAAAATTGAAAGTTTCAGCCCTCTAGGTCCAACCCTATTGAATTTTCAGGGTCTCAAAGTTGAATTTTCATATTCTGCTGATATTTGCTTGCAATTCTGATTTTCTGGGGTTAATATGAAAAAATTGTTCAATCATGGGTTTAATGTAAAATTTGATGTAGAATTCAAATTTGTACTTACAAATCATATTTACTACTTCTAGACCCATAAAAATGATATTTTCAGGCATTAATCATATAGTTGTTCAAAAATAAATGTGTTTATCTCCTTCGATTAGGCCAATACTGTAATATGTTTATCGATACATCAAAATACAACTTCTGATAAATGTTAGTTATCGGCAGACAAACAGAATTCATTATTCAGCTTAGTATGAGTCAAGAATCAAGTAAAATTATAGAAAAACCATGTTTCTTGACTCATATTAAGCTCAATAATGAATTTTGTTTGTCTGCCGATAACTAAAATTTATCAGAAGTTGTATTTTGATATCTCGATGACGGTAGTTCGTATCGTTACTGTAGATGTCTCATTTTATTCGTTTTGATGTAAGGAAGAAGCCAAAACATCATTTTTAGTTCTGCGTTAAGTATTTAAAAAGTTATGAGGGATTTCGAGAAAAAAATTTTTTTTTAAGTTTTTTTTAGTTTTGTCATATTTGTTCTAAAACAAATTGGTTTTTTTAAATAAAAGTAATACTTTTTTTAAGGAAGAGCTTTTAACCTTTCATTTAAGATAAAAAGTGTAAAGATTCACTGTAAGTTTGAAAAGTTACGTTTTGAAAATGAAATTTGGTTTTTATGATTTTTTCTTTTATCTTAGATTTGTGTTGTTTCGTGTTCAAAATTTATGATGTGTCAAAACATTGTTATTGATGGATTAAGGGGGGAAAAGTACCTAAAATTTCAAAAAAAATTTTTTTTGCTTATTGACTTTTCCATAGGTTTTTTCTCAGCTTTCCAGTACCGTATTCAGAATTTTTAATTTTGATTTTATCGAGAGGTACAGCCTATTTAGTACCGATACTTTTATGATTATTACAGCATAAATGAATAAAACGACAAAAAAAAACATTGCCGTTCTTTCTGAATCTCCGGACCTTCATAAGTTGATAGCGCCATCTGTTACTCGTTTTTCTTAGGTTATAATGCATCCAGCAGAAATTTGTTTGTGTACATGGCTGTAGGTGTACAGTAACGCCACCACTCGCAGCACGTGATTTCGGTATATCTACTGTCTCTCTCACTTTCGTGCGCGGAGCCCGGATCAAATGTCAACAACAGTCTGCTATCTGATTTCCAATGGCTAAAATTACATTTTTTGAAGGTGAAAAAAGTATATGTAGAGTGCAATTATATCTTTCCAACTCCACATAGTGTTTCATAATAAAGCTATGAAGAAGTTCCAATAGCTTTTTATGAAAATGTGACATTTTTGACACTTCAAATTCAAAAAGTACGCAGTACATATGTAAATTGACATATATACATCAGTGTATATGTATGTCACTGTACTTTATGTATGTGTACATGACTGCATCATATATATTATTGTTTGTTGCATGTGATAAACAAGATTAGTGAATTGATCAATTTTGAGTGATTTTATTTCCAATTATAGATCCCAGTGATTAATGTTTTATGAATGTTAGTGAATGGTAGAGGACTGGGTTCAAGTTTATATGAGATTGTGCATATTTGTGTGAAAAGTGATTTGGACATATAAACTTAGTTACCAGTTTCCACATAAAACCCATCTTAGCGTATACTAATATTTTAATACAAATTATAAAATGTAGTAATGAAATTGGGCGCATTTGGCTTTGTGTGGCTGTCTAGGGTAATTGAACATTATCCTTGTGGGTCCAATATGTTGAAAATTCAAATTTAATTACTGTTTTTATTGTCCGAAAAATTTTAAGCAGCCTCAGTGACATGAGAGTATCATTATGACATGTATTGGTGTATTTTTGTTTTTTTCAACTCTTGGGCAGTTACGTTTCATCTCAAAATTGCTCTGTTGCCGTAACTTTCTATGTGAACCGTTTGAGCAATTGAGCTGAAACTTTCAGGAGTTGTTCTACACAAAAATAGCTACAAACGCAAGCACTTTCATAGGTATTGGACAAAATTTGTACTTTTTTTAGGCTATATCCCTAGCATAATTGTATTTTTTATATGATATTAATGAATAAATGTGTATATGTGGCTGGCAAATTGGGTATAACTAATTAAAAAATCTGAAAGTGCTTGCGTTTGTAACCACATATCTAATGAACAAAATGAGACCCCAATGATCAGGATTGATCATCGGTTCTAGCTGGATTCCTACGGCACAGGGGTACCCCCAGGACTGGGGGCTTGCTTCATCGAGGAGAGGTTCTATGGGACTGGGACCTTAATTTTCATATTCCTGAGTGAAAAACGTTGGAAAAGAGTGGAAAAACAGAGTTTCTCTGTATAATCCAAAAAAATTTATTCTCTTTATTTTTAATAAATTTTTATAAATGTAGGTTAAGGTACCTTTCCCCCCTTAAGGGGGGAAAAGTACCTAAAATTTCAAAAAAAATTTTTTTTGCTTATTGACTTTCCAATAGGATTTTTTTCTCAGCTTTCCGTACCGTATTCAGAATTTTTTAATTTTGATTTTATCGAGAGGTACGCCTATTTAGTACCGATACTTTATGATTATTACAGCATAAAAAATAATAAACGACAAAAAAAAAACATTGCCGTCTTTCATGAATCTCCGGACCTTCATAAGTTGGTAGCGCCATCTGATACTCTTTTATTCTTAGGTTATAATGCATCCAGCAGAAATTTGTTTTGTGTACATGACTGTAGGTGTACAGTAACGCCACCACTCGCGCAGCACGTGATTCGGTATATCTACTGTCTCTCTCACTCGTGCGCGAGCCCGGATCAAATGTCCAACAACAGTCTGCTATCTTGATTTTCCAATGGCTCAAAAATTACATTTTTTTGAAGGTGAAAAAAGTATATGTAGAGTGCAATTATATCTTTCCAACTCCACATAGTGTTCATAATTAAAGCTATGAAGAAGTTCCAATAGCTTTTTTATGAAAATGTGACATTTTTGACACTTCAAATTCAAAAAGTACAGCAGTACATATGTAAATTGACATATATACATCGTGTATATGTATGTTCCTGTACTTTATGTATGTGTAAATGACTGCATCATATATTTATTATTGTTTGTTGCATGTGATAACAAGCTAGTGATAATTGATCAATTTTGAGTGATTTCATTTACAATTATAGATCCAGTGATTAATGTTTTATGAATGTTAGTGAATGGTAGAGGACTGGGTTCAAGTTCTTATATGAGATGTGCATTTTGTGTGAAAAATTGATTTGGACATAATAAACTTAGTTACCATAGTTTCCACATAAAACCCCATATTAGCGTATACTAATATTTTAATACAAATTATAAAAGTAGTAATGAAATTGGCGCATTTGGTTTGTGTGGCTGTCTAGGGTAATTGAACATTATCCTTGTGGGTCCAATATGTTGAAAAATTCAAATTTAATTACTGTTTTTTACTGTCCGAAAAATTTTAAGCAGCCTCAGTGACATGAGAATCATTATGACATGTATTGGTGTATTTTTTGTTTTTTTCAACTTTTGGGCAGTTACGTTTCATCTTAAAATTGCTCTGTTGCCGTAACTTTCTATGTGAACCGTTTGAGCAATTGAGTGAAACTTCAGGAGTTGTTCTACACAAAAATAGCTACAACGCAAGCACTTTCATAGGTATTGGACAAAATTTGTACTTTTTTAGGCTATATCCCTAGCATAATTGTATTTATTATATGAATATTAATGAATAAATGTGATATGTGGCTGGCAAATGGGTATAACTAATTAAAAAATCTGAAAGTGTTGCCGTTTGTAACCCACATATCTAATGAACAAAATGAGACCCCAATGATCAGGATTGAATCATCGGTTCTAGCTGGATCCTACGGCACAGGGGGTACCTCCCAGGACTGGGGGCTTGCTTCATCGAGGAGGGTTCTATGTGACTGGGACCTTAATTTTCATATTCCTGAGTGAAAAACGTTGGAAAAAGAGTGGAAAAAACAGAATTTTCTCTGTATAATCAAAAAAAAATTTATTCTCTTTATTTTTAATAAATTTTTATAAATGTAGTTTAAGGTACCTTTCCCCCCTTAAGGATGATGCCAGAAAATTTGATTTAGCGATAAACGAACAAAAAAATTTTATTTTTTTTTTCGATTTTTAAAAATTTTTTTTCGTAATCGTTTGGTTGAGAAATAATTTATGATTGAAACTGTTTTGTGAACAATTAAGAAAAGATGATATTATAGTTCCAATAGTATATTACTGCCCTAGGCCGTGGAAACAAAAAGTCCCAAGTAGGGTAATTAGTATCCGAGGCGAAGCCGAGGCCGATAAACACACGTGCTCTGGGGCTTTCTTTTTTCGCGCATAGGCCTGTAATACATTTCCCTTTATACTATTATTCATACACAGTGGCCCGAAAATCGCTCTTCCCCTTTGCGCAGTGGCAGGAAGTAGTCACTTTCGGGCGCTGGTATGACAATTTTTTTTTTTTTTTTTTAGGGAACTACCTTAATTGTTACGTCATCGTGAAAAAAATTCGATAAAATTTATATCAAAGAATAGAAGACGTTGGCAATTGATTCCACAAAAAAAATAATTTATGATTGAACTGTTTTGTGAACAAATTAGAAAAGATGATATAAATATTTCCAAATCATTTTCAAGTTAAAAAAAAAGTATGAGGAAGCTACTTGCCAATACATTGGCAGCGGTTTTTTTGTGAATTTTTGGACAATGGATTGTGAAGGGGACTATTTCGAGCGAGTCTGCAAGATTTTGCAGAGTGGCGTCGACATCCTCTTATTTATAAAGTTTTGCAACTCTACGTGTAGTCCTGAAAAGGACGAGTTTTGGATGCAGGCTGTCAAGTTATGTAGGATGGCTGGCTGTGGCCGCTGTGACCGGCTGTGACCGATGTTGACCGGCAGTGACCGATGGTGACCGTCTGCAGCGGAGACGTAGTTCTCAGCAAGGTCAGTCAGTCTTCTCCAAGGAGGTGATGGTTGTATGGACGATGACGTCGTTGTTGGCTCGGCATGCTTGGTTGTCACTTGACTCGTGGGAGTTGAGTGACAAAAATCCGATCACTTTTTCTGTTCCAACTTGAAAAGTTGAACAGTCAAAAGTCGATCCACTTTTCTATTCTCACTTGTACCAAGTCGAACAGTCAAAAGCTGATTGAATTAGGTCGAGAGGCACTGATACTAGTACTCTGAACTCGACCTTTTCTCTTGCAGGCACAACTTTTTAGTGGCGCCGCGCCACCTGGCGGCTGAGTTGGAAGTTTGAAAAGTCAAAAAGTCGGGAAAGGTGATGAAATAATTAGGCGAGTATTTGTAATTTGACCAAGTTCACTATTGAAAAGTTGCTCTAGGTCAAAACTCTCGAGTGCCCGTCGACGCGAACGCGAAGACGAGAGTCGATGGGCTCTGGCCAGCGGCCGAGGGACGACTTCACTTGCTTGGCCGGACGCCTCGCTTATATAGTAAGCAAGAGCGCGCTGATTGTCCGTCCGCGCAAGGTGGGGACGAGTGCAGCAGTGCACGCCGTTTGAGTGGGGACGCACGCAGTGGTCTCGTCTAGTGAGTGGCAATAACATCTTCCTTCATGAGTCTACTGATTGAAAGTGACCGTAACCATTGATGTTCTGAAGAAGTGTACGTGACCCTGGTGCTGTAACTCAATCGGTACGCTCCGAATGTTACAACAGAGGTGCGCTTTGTAAAAACTGTCGGAGGGCTTTCTCCATGGCGCAATCAGCGCGAGGCCCGAGACGTCCCTGAGTTCCCCCGGGCACCGCATGAGTGCGTACGAGATTGATGTCTGCGCTGCGATCGCACATCACGCACTCATGTCGATGCCTGTCCGACTGCGATCACAACTAGTTTGCCCTGCTCAAGTCAACGCGCTTCGAGCTGTTCAACCAAAGTGTTCCTTTTTTGAGTCATTATTAATACTTAATAACTTCCATCTCGAGTCTCGAGTTTGACTATTTAATAAAGTGTCCTTCTTTAATAAATAGTGCCTCTCAATAATTATTTGCAATCCTGCCCAAAATAATTCCATAGCTCCAACAAAAACGTAAAACGCCAGAAAACGCAATAGAAGAAAAAATTTAACACGCAAAGTCTACGATGATGGCTCACAGAAACTACTGTATCTCAGTGAATGGTCAAAATTTTGAAATTTCAAAAAATGCAATGGAAAGGGGACAAAAATCCTACTCGAAAATGAAATAAAAATGTTTTCGATTTTTAGCCCCCTGAGCCCTTAAGAAAAATGTTCATTGTGCTTACTTATAGCATTGCACAACATCGAAAAAATTTTCTGAAAGTACCTTCTGAAAGCAAAATAATGTAACCTTCAGAATGAATAATTACACTTAATAAAAAAAAACTAATAATATTTTTCAAGAAGTGATTAAACATCATTAAATATATAAAGCAGATACATCAAAATAGATGTTTTGAAAATAATTTTTCAATGTAACAATTAAGGATATCAATAATTACATTTAAGTACTTAACAAATAATTATCAATTGGTTGATTAATTATCATTATATTTTTTTCTCTAAATTTTACAAAACTTTAAAATATTAAAAATAAACAGTTCCCAATTTTTATTAAATCCTATTTAAACATTTTTTGTTAAAAGTCGCGTTCTTGAATAAAGTGAAACTTTCCTTTAGCGGACACGTACAGTTCCGAGGAATTTGTCCGCTATCGAGAGGTGGCCGCTTTTCAGAGGTAGACAGAAAATTAAGATAAAACTAATGATATAAAATTAAAATAGTATATTATGATACGTGTGACTTAAGCAGGACATTATTGCGACACGTTTAGCACTCGAGCGTAGCGAGGGTGTTAGTGCCGTGTGGGATGGATGAATGGGCTACTTGAGTCATAAGTATCGTATACTTTTTTATAGCACTGTGTGGCATAAGTTCACATTTATGACACGCTTTTCTTATCTTTTCTTCACACGATCGTTGCATAACGCAGTTATGTATACTCAGCTATGACGAAGCAGTTATGACGTGGTAAGTCATATAGGCCGCCGCGACGCACCGAGTCAAAGCGGAGTCGAGCTCACAATCGGAGCAGAGCTCTCGTTTGAGCCCGGCAGTCAGCGGCAGGCCGAACGGGCGGCCCGCATGCTGGCCGTAGAGAGGGGGAAGCGCGAGTGGCCTCGCGCGGAGCTGCGAATCGAGGCGTGAGTAGTTGACCAATTGCGAAATCGATCGGACAGCAGCCCAAAGTTGAAGTGTAAGCTGAGATACCCGTAGTACGAATTCGGAGCGTATTGTGTGCGAGAAAACCCGAGTATTTGGTGAGTAGCTGCACCTGCGAAGTGTGATAGCGTGTGAGTGTGGATCGCTCCGTGTGATACGTGTGTGTCCGCGTGGCGCAAGGGTGTGCCAGCGGATAGCCTCGTCGAGAGCGCGAGTCTGCACGATGACACTAGCAAGTGTCCAGCTGTGATTGTATGTGTAAGTGTTAGCGGAGACGTGGTGAGTCACCTCGTCGTCCGGGTTCGGCGCGACGCGGCCTCAAAGCCCTCAGGCGACCCTAATTCGGCATGACCGGCCTCGCGGCATGGCCTCGCGGACGCGTGTAACTTCAGTAAGGCTCAGACGCAAGTTAGGTAGGAACGCGAAGATAGGCGCGGTACATCGGCGCGAGCGAGCAGACCTAGCGAGGCATCGAACCTATATAAATTTCGGCCATATGTATATTGTTAGAAAAAATTTTTTATGCAAAACAGTCTATCTGTTCACTTGCAATTAGTTAAGGGCTTATATATACCTAAAAATTTTCAAAAATTTATTTTTTTTTTTAGCCTTTTTTATTGGAAATTTTCTCCCCTTTTCAGTGCTTTTTTCAAAAATGCGAAATTCGAATCCTATCAAAAGATACAAACGATTTACTGAACAAATCCATTGTATCAATTTGAGCAAATTCTATTATTATTTCGATTTTGTCATGGTCATGTTGGCAAGCGTACCCGATGCATATAACGATCTCAAATGATCATCCCCGCTTAACAATTAAGTAATTGGTATCACGACCCCCTGTTACCACCCTAAAAATTTAAATTAACATTCCTAATATACGTTAAACATAATTAGACCAGTGTTTGATTCTACTCGCTACAAAGTGCTCCTAAAATATATTTCTCAACGCAAATTCTAAATAAATAGCTATTCTTTTAGTATTTTTCATTATTATTAATTATTTCTTAGTATTTACGTATTTAGTATTAGTATTTTCATTTTTATCTTAGAAATTAGAAATAATAAGTTTAAATATAATTTATTTAGTTTAGAATTAGGTTATAAAATATTAATCAAGTTAGTTTATCATTAGTTTTTTTAATAATAATTTAGTTATTACCCTTCTTTAAAATATAATTTAGTCATTATCTTTTTTAATATAATTTAGTTTAATACTAGTTAATAATTTTTACAATAAAAGTTATAGTTTAGAATTAGATTATTAGATTAGAACATTATCAATCATTAGATAGTTAATTAGATTAAAATTGATTTCATTTTTATTATAATTGTTTAAATATTTATTGTCTAGAGTTAGTTTAGAGTTAGTAGAATTAGTAGAGTGATATATCATGGAGCCTGATTGTAAGAAAAGGAGGGGTAATCCTGATAAAAAAGGATCAATTGGGAGAAAACGAAGTGTGTTTTCAAGGGTAATCGATTCACCCCGCCCCTCAGAATCAAAATAATATAGATGCTAAGGCTAGATCTTCTTTTGAAGCAGCTAAATCAGTAAAGTCTGCTTCAAAATCTAAACTCAGCTCAAACCAATTTAATTGTGAAGTTAGTCCAGCACAGTATCGACTGGTGGATCTGAGCCTGTTACTCCCTTTCCTACAAAAAAGTATTCTGTCAGTGTGGTGCAAAATTTATTTTGACGAGACATCCATCCGTGGTCTTGGATTTGAGCTGAAATTTGATTGTAGCAATAAAAAGTGTCCAGTTTTCTTCAAGTGTACTGTCAAGTAAGCTAGTTGGACCTAAAAAAAAACATTTATGAAGTAAACAGAAGATCAGTTCTTGCCTCACGCACTGCAGGTTTGGGTCTAACAGGTCTACAAACAATGTGGAATGATGGACTTACTTCAGCCAGTTACCCAACTTACATACCAGATTATAAATGAAAATCTTGAAATTGCTGCCAAGAAAGTGGCCACAGAATCAATGCAACAAGCTGTTGCAGAAGAGTCACAACGTACCCCTAAAAATGATCCTGGTTTACTGTTTCTGGTGATGGAACATGGCGTACACCAGGATTTACATCTCTACAAGGAGCTGCTTCTCTTATTGGCCATCACACTGGAAAAGTTATAGACATTATTACAAAAAACAAATTTTGTCAAGCTTGCAGAAAATGGGAGACAAAAATAAGACTCAGCAGAATACTTAGAGTGGTTGATGTACATAAAGAAAAGTGCAAGTCAACCATACTGGCAGTTCTGGTCTTATGGAAGTAGATGGTATTGTGGAAATGTTTAAAAGAGCAACAACTGTGAATAATGTAAAATACAAAAATTATATTGGTGATGGTGACTGTAAAGTTTATGCTAAAATAAAACAAGTCAAGCCATTTGGAGAAAGTTTTGTGGTAGAAAAGAAAGAGGACATCAACCACGTGGGAAAAAGAATGGGAACCCGGCTTCGCAATAAGAAGAAAGACTGTGGCAAAAATGTACTGAGTGATGGAAAAACAATAGGAGGAAGAGGACGTTTGACAGCAGTAGTATAGCTTATCACTCTCATCGTACTATACCTTAGCGATAAGAAGAAACACCACAGTCACAGGCATGTACAATGATATATGGGCCACTTTTTTCCACAAAAGATCAACAGATGCTAATCCACAACATCACTTATGTCCACCTGGAGCACAATCTTGGTGTAAATGGCAAAAAGCACTAGCACAAGGCACTTCAAACAAATTTGTCCATAAAAGTTCAATACCTCCTGCGATAATGGATTATATTAAAAATATTTATGAAGACTTGTCGAAGCCAGAACTATTGGAGAAGTGCGTTGGAGCATATTCACAAAATGCAAATGAGTCTTTGAACCATTTACTTTGGAAGTACGTGCCCAAGAAGCAGTGGAGTGGTGGTACAATACTAAATATTGGAGCATTTATTGCTGTCTCTACATTCAATGACGGCAAGTCAGCTCTCCTAAAAATAATGCAAGAATTAGATATCCATCCAGGCTCAAATGCAATAAAATATAGTGAACAAATTGATGAAAAAAGAATATACCAAGCTGAGGTTCAAAAAACAATGTCGTCCAAAGAAACTAGATCCGCCAATTTGAAAAGAAAGCACAATGATCCTAATGATGATAGCTACGTACCAGGGGGTCATTGAAATAATCACTTCAGCTGTAAGTAGAAAAACAAATTTAGTAATTTTGAATCATAATAAATAAAATTTAATATATGCATTCATACCTTCTTATCTGATGTTCTTGTTGCAGATGCAAATAGCAAGCCCTTGAAAGATTTGTAAATAAAAAAAAGTACCATACCAGTAACCTGCAAATAATCACAAAGTATCATTGATTGAATTTTAATATAAAAATGTATTTTTTAGAATGCAGTACTTATCTGATTATCACGGCCTTTTCAGTAAGTAATATTTATGGTCAAAACATTACTATAGAAGGTGGTTGATAAGTGGTTTTTAATTAAAATTTACACTTTTATTTTAGATGCACAGATTCTACTTTTCTTAGGCTACCTCGCGGTTATGTTTATGTTTACAAGCAGACAAATAAAGAGAGACAGCCGGCAGGCGGCAGTACGAGGCAGAGAAAGAGAGAGACAACAATGCAGACTGCAGAGTGCGGACAAATAGCAGAAGTTCAAATAAGCACATGTTGGTTGACAGGTGGTGTTGCACTTATCCTCCTTTAGATATAAATATATGTTCAATGTATATGGATTTTTTTTTCAATGTTGTGTAAACTATTGTTGTAAAGTGTAATATTTAATTGAATTTAATAGTGCAATTAAAAAAATGTTAGTTTTGTAATTCATTTGTGCATTGAGTTTTGTTTGTTTGAGTGATAATCAAGGGTGAATCATCAAGGGGTTTTTTTTTGGTTTTTACATATTCATAACATCTGACACATTTCATTCACAGTATTGTGCTCATTGTTAATAGTGAAATTAATGTTGACAGTGGTTTTATGCGTGCTGCTTGTAATAGTATTAACTTATTGAGCTCATAATAAACATTATTACACAAAATGATGTTTTGAGTACTTTGGCATAGAAAGTTGTATTGTCATGGTAAACTGAATGCAATGAACTAGATGGTATGAAAATGTGTACATAAGTGATCAGGATGACTCTGAAAAACATTGTTAATTCATTCTGATGAACAATATTCTTATTAGAGAGTGAATTAACAAAGTTATATGAGTTTATTAAAGCTGTTTCTTTAAAGCTTATCCTGGAAAGTTGTGTTTTTGCTAAAAATGGCCCTATTCTCGTAAGATTCCAGAAGAACCGTTTGAAATACAGGGTCCAGGTTGCAGGGACTTGTTCAGCACATGTGTGGGCATGGCCGCTACTACAGGGAGGATGTTTGGACCTCTGTAGGCCTTTATATAAGCCGACTACCACCAAAATTGTGAAAAAATAGATAAATATTTATTAAAAAAGTGGTTTTAATGAAAAAAAATATAGTAATATCTAATTAACAATCTTGCCTGTAGTAGCGGCCATAGCCAAGGCTCCAACAAACAAGATGGTATGACCCTGGGGTCTCAAAATTAATTTTACCACTTGGAATCCTACGGGCCAGGGGGGTATGATTCATTTTTAAGTTGACTTGCTAGTTCTCTAGGCTGTATTCAAGTTAATTTGGGGTATGTCAGGGTGATTTCTGGTTAAAAAAAGGGTTGGAAAAGAGGAGAATTTTTCCATTTCACCAAATATAATTTGTACTTAAATTTTGATATATTTTAAAATTATGTGATTTTAAGGTATATATAAGCCCTTAATTACCACGTTTTGACCCTATATTTGACGTTAATTCGGCTGCTATGACTCTTCATAACCTCACTTTTGACTGCTGAATTAACGTCAAATATAGGGTCCAAACGTCGTTATTAACTAATAGCCGACACCTCTGTTAAGGGGGGAAAGGTACCTTAAACCTGTATTTTAAAAAAAATTCATTAAAAATTGAGAAAAATAATTTTTGGACTCTACAGAAAAAACTCTGTTTTTCCACTCTTTTTCCAAAGTTTTTCACTCTGGAATATAAAAATTGAGGTCCCAGATCCCATAGAACCCTCCTCGATGAAGCAAGACCACAGTCATGAGAGGTACACCTGTGCCGTAAGATCCAGCTAGAACCGATCATTCAATCATTGTCATTGGGGTGTCATTTTGTTCAGTAGATGTTTGGTTACAAACGCAAGCACTTTCAGATATTTTAATTAATCATACACAATTTGACAGCCATATGTACATTTTATTCATTAATAATAGGATGAAATGACAGATTATGCTAGCATATGGTCTGAAAAAAGTGCAAATTTAGTCCAATACCTTTGAAAGTGCTTGCGTTTGTAGCCATTCTCATGTAGAACAATCCCTGAAAATTTCAGCTCATTTGCTCAAATGGTTCACATGGAAAGTTACGGCAACAGAGCAATTTTGAGATGAAACGTAACTGCCCAAGAGTTGAAAAAAACAAAAATACACCAATATGTTATAATGATACGCTCATGTCGCTGAGGCTGCTTTAAACTTTTTGGATAATAAAAAACAGTAATTCAACTTGAATTTCAACATATTGGACCCACAAGAACAATGTTTAATTATCCCAGACAGCCAAAAAAGCCAAATGCGAAAATTTTATTACTACATTTTATAATTTGTACTAAAATGTTAGTATACGTTAATATGGGTTTTATATGGAAACTAGTAAGTAAGTTGATTATGTCCAAATCAACTTTTTACACAAAAATGCACAATCTCATATTAGAACTTGAACCCAGTCCTCCACCTATTCACTAACATTCATAAAACATTAATCACTGGATCTATAATTGGAAATAAATCACTCAAATTGATCAATTATCACTAATCTTGTTTATCACATGCAACATACAATTATACATCACACAGTCATATAAAAATACATAATGTACAGTGACATACACATACACTGATGTATATGTCAATTTACTTATGTACACTGTATTTCTTGAATTGAACTGCTAAAAATGTCAAATTTTCATAAAAAGCTATTAAAACTTCTTCATAGCTTCATTATGAAATACTATATGTTGAGTTGCAAAGATATAATTGCACTCTACATATATTTTTTTCACTTTCAAAAAAATGTAATTATTAGCCATTGGAAAATCAAGAAGCAGTCAGCAGACTGTTGTTGACATTTGATCCGGGCTCGCGCACAAAACTAAGAGAGACAGAAGATACCGAAAGCCACGTGCTGCGAGTGGTGGCGTTACTTTACACCTATAGTCATGTTAACAAACAAATTTCTGCTAGATGTATTATAACCAAAGAATAAAACGAGTATCAACAGATGGCGCTAACGACTTATGAAGTCCGGAGATTGATGAAAGAATGGCAATGTTTTTTTTAGTCGTTGTATTCATTTCTGCTGTAATAATCATAAAAGTATCGGTTCTAAATAGGCTGTACCTCCCGATAAAATCAAAATTAAAAAAATCTGATTACGGCACTGGAAAGCTGAGAAAAAATCCTATTGAAAAAGTCAATAAGCAAAAAAATTTTTTTTGAGATTTTAGGTACTTTTCCCCCCTTAACGAAAACTTTTTTCGTATATTTCAATCATTTTAACGGACACCGCATGGTATTATATTGAGATGAATTTAAAAAAATGTTGTAAAAATCATTAAAAACGAAAAATATCCACAATTTCATACGTTATGATTATTAAAACTCATTTTTAATTCATTATGAAGTAATGTATGCATAATAACAGTTTTTTGGCATTGCGTGGCTAAAGTTCACGTTTAAGGCCCGCTTTGCCGTGACTTATAGTGCGTTCGCAGTAGCGGAACTTGCCGAGGTAACAATGTAGCGTTCTCCTCTTAAAATCGACACCGTCGGGCCGGGACTTGGCTAGGATCACATAAAAAATGAATTGGTAGTTTTTTCGAAAACTGAAATTACTAAGGAGGTTCTGCTTGCTTGATACACGAGGCTCCGTATGCTGGGAAGCTCAGGACTTGAGAGCGCCCATCATCGGTCATTATCTATGCTATATTTCCGAGTCGAGAGTGCGTCGGTTTTAGCGCCAGTATTTGTCGCGGTGATTTGTCGCGATGCTTACCTCGACTGCTCGGCACTGTGCCGCAATGCTTGTCGAGGCACTGGCCGCGACGTTTGTCTGGGCATGGCGCTGGGCGTCATTCTCGGTTCTAACCTCGGCTTAGCGAGATTCAGTATACCGATGCGTCGGGAGTAGAGCGCGAGCGTCGGAACGCGGAACGAACTCACTTTAGTTCGCTTTATGATCCGAGAGATGTCAGTGCACCGAGATTGGATACAATCATGATTGAATGGCAATGTATCGATAGATACGCCAATACAAGTTCATTAAACCTAATCATGATTAAAAAATCGATGATTGAAAATGTCGCGCACAGTAACGGAGGTTAAATTTATTTATGAGTAGAATCGTTTGCCCGAGATACTGCAACGCTGCTCTTACCTGAAGAAACATGAAAGACTTTAAGTACGCGGAAGAGTTTTTATGAGAGACTTTAGTCACGCAGAAGATGCTGTCATGACTTTAAAATGTACCAATAATTTTCCTGAAGGTAATTCAACAGATGATGATTATTTTTTTAACTGAAGCAGCGTGCCATAGTAATCATGTCAACAACCATGATGATGATAACGATGAAGATTTGCATTTTCGTACTACTTATTTTTCTGTGTTATTTAATCAAGTCTTGTTATATGCAACAAGCAGTACTAGTGTTAGTACTAGTGTAAGACTTTAGAATGAAGAAATGACTGTGTTTCAACAATCGTCAATCTGTAAAACTGTATAGACTTGTATCGAGTTATTTGGAAAAAAACTGCAGCTGTCAAATTATAGATCATTAAAAATGCCATTTAATGTTTATTTTTATTGAAATACAAACAAGCAGCTCAATACCGCTCAATAGGAAAAATTAATTATCAATTTTTAACTTTGACAAAATTATTATAATTACATTTTTTTATATAAAACCATTTTTTATTCGAATTTTTGTTAATGATTGATCCTCATCCTTGTGAAGTAATAAGATTTTTGACAAGCTGCAAATTCATCACAAAATTTTCATGCTATTATTTTACTACATCCATAAAATTAAAATTATGTTTGATGCAGAGAGAATTTAAGTTTCCTTAAGTAAGTAAGTTTTCCTGGAAGCTGAATTATTGAATAAATTAGGCTTTGATTTTCTGCTTCTCGTATGAAACCATGGGTTCTCATTGATACTCATTTCAAACATTGAATGAGTAACCGCTCAAAAGATGAGCTATAGGATTAATAATTGTAGCAATCATCTGCAGAGGTTCATTTGTGTACTCGCATATAGGTGAGCCTTACAACAGCACAATCAATTATAAACATGTAAATTTCTTTCATTTTTTGCAGAACCTAACTAGCTTTACTATGTTTTTTCAGAAAAATGGTAATATTTTATAACAAAACAAAAATAAATACGTCAGAATATTGCCATTGATGGGCAAACAGAATCAGACTGTTCTTCTAAAGTAATACCAAAAAGTAAAAAGCTAGTTGAAAAGAAAGCTAACGATGTTGAACGTAGTAGTTATATGAAGCAAAGCTATATAACATTACATTTCTAAAAAAATCTGGCTAGTAAGTCTTTGTAATCTTGGTAACGTACGTCTTTTGACAACAAGTGCTCTGCCTGTTCCGATACCTCACTACACTCTACCTTGTGTAGCTCCTGAAGTGTAGAAACGACCCTGTAATGCTTAGCCTGCTGACATTTGATTATGTGGTATAACATGAATTGCTTTAGTAGTTGGAGGTACAAACTTATCTTTCTT
Organism: Trichogramma dendrolimi; assembly: GCA_034770305.1. Taxonomy (NCBI): domain Eukaryota; kingdom Metazoa; phylum Arthropoda; class Insecta; order Hymenoptera; family Trichogrammatidae; genus Trichogramma; species Trichogramma dendrolimi. The sequence goes on along the minus strand of JAPMIB010000120.1, from coordinate 498,680 downwards.
ATAAATCAATTCTAAAAATAAAGATCTTCCACAGGATCAAGCTGGTAAAGATTGCTAAGAATTTACAGCGTAGCGAAACCATTAATAAATTCATTTGACACCATAGAAAGTAATTGGAATCAACAGCATTAGCTTGTGCAAATAACATTTTCTAACATGAACTTGTGCAAGGTATACATTAAATTTAATACAGAACAATAGGTATTCCAGATAGATTGCTCTGAAAGTAATTGTCTTGTGACTAATCTAAAAGATAATATAATTTTTTTTATGATAAAATGACTTGTGCTTAAAGTTTCTTACGTACAATGTGGATGGATTAAATCCACGCCAAAAGACTGCTGGAAATTAAGCAGTTGAGAAAAAATCAGAAGCTTTCTGTTTTTCTCAACCTTCAGAGTAATCTTCACTTGGTATAAAAAATACTTAAACAAGCATTCAACTAACAGAAAGAAAAGGTATTTCTTCCTCACAGTCTGTGTGCGTTGAAGGATTAATAATTGTAGCAATCATCTGCAGAGGTTCATTTGTGTACTCGCATATAGGTGAGCCTTACAACAGCACAATCAATTATAAACATGTAAATTTCTTTCATTTTTTGCAGAACCTAACTAGCTTTACTATGTTTTTTAGAAAAATGGTAATTGAGGAGCGCGCTCGCGCTCGCTCTGGCAAGTATGGCAGAGAGAGCTGAGGCGAAACGCTACTCATATACAGCGCAGTCGACTTTTTGGCTGCGCGCGAAAACTATTTTTCACTCTCATTTGAATTTGATAACAGATATCAAAATTCTGAAAGTGCTACGGATTTCTTGATGAATCGTATATTTTTGAAATGATCACCCCAGGTAGGCCGTTTGATGCACCGGGTCGACATCTGAACCCGGTGATGATGTTCCCCAGGAAGTCACGGTATATTTTCAAAATAGAATAAAAACTATTAGTTTTGAACTTCAGTCTGATAAAATGTAAATGCAATTTTTGGCCACTCGATGAAAAAATGAATTTTTGTTGATATTTGAAGTTTTCATAACTGAAATTTAAAAAGTTTTGATGCTATTGATCTTAAACTTGGCTATCTGTTCTAAGACTACTTGTTTCAATACATGTTACAATTTCATACTTGTAACTCAAAAATTGAGTGTAAAATTGGAAAATGTAATTTTTGATCCACTCGATAACAAAAGTATGTTTTTGCTGAAATTTTATTTTATATTATAACAAAAATAAATATGTCAGATTATTGCCATTGATGGGCAAACAGAATCAGACTGTTCTTCTAAAGTAATACCAAAAAGTAAAAAGCTAGTTAAAAAGAAAGCTAACGATGTTGAACGTAGTAGATATATGAAGCAAAGCTATATAACATTACATTTCTAAAAAAATTTGGCTAGTAAGTCTTTGTAATCTTGGTAACGTACGTCTTTTGACAACAAGTGCTCTGCCTGTTCCGATACCTCACTACACTCTACCTTGTGTAGCTCCTGAAGTGTAGAAACGACCCTGTAATGCTTAGCCTGCTGAAATTTGATTATGTGGTATAACATGAATTGCTTTAGTAGTTGGAGGTACAAACTTATCTTTCTTATAAATCAATTCTAAAAATAAAGATCTTCCACAGGATCAAGCTGGTAAAGATTGCTAAGAATTTACAGCGTAGCGAAACCATTAATAAATTCATTTGACACCATAGAAAGTAATTGGAATCAACAGCATTAGCTTGTGCAAATAACATTTTCTAACATGAACTTTTGCAAGGTATACATTAAATTTAATACGGAACAATAGGTATTTCAGATAGGTTGCTCTGAAAGTAATTGTCTTGTGACTAATCTAAAAGATAATATAATTTTTTTTATGATAAAATGACTTGTGCTTAAAGTTTCTTACGTACAATGTGGATGGATTAAATCCACGCCAAAAGACTGCTGGAAATTAAGCAGTTGAGAAAAATCAGAAGCTTTCTGTTTTTCTCAACCTTCAGAGTAATCTTCACTTGGTATAAAAAATACTTAAACAAGCATTCAACTAACAGAAAGAAAAGGTATTTCTTCCTCACAGTCTGTGTGCGTTGAAGATTTATTTGTTTCAAGTCAACTACCTCTGATTGAAGCAAAGCAGGTAAACTAGGTAAGATTGTTTAATTTAAAGTGTTTCAATTAATTGAAAATGTTTAATACTTGAGCAAGCATTCAACTAACAGAAAGAAAAGGTATTTCTTCCTCACAGTCTGTGTGCTTTGAAGGATTAATAATTGTAGCAATCATCTGCAGAGGTTCATTTGTGTACTCGCATATAGGTGAGCCTTACAACAGCACAATCAATTATAAACATGTAAATTTCTTTCATTTTTTGCAGAACCTAACTAGCTTTACTATGTTTTTTCAGAAAAATGGTAATATTTTATAACAAAACAAAAATAAATACGTCAGAATATTGCCATTGATGGGCAAACAGAATCAGACTGTTCTTCTAAAGTAATACCAAAAAAAAAGCTAGTTAGAAAGAAAGCTAACGATGTTGAACGTAGTTGGTATATATGAAGCAAAGCTAAATAATATTACATTTCTAAAAAGAATCTGACTTGTACGTCTTTGTAATCTTGATAACATACGTTTAATGGATTTCATACAACACTTGTCCATCGGTTGGCAATTTTTCAATATTTATATACTTAGATGCCATAATCTTACCATAAAATGTACCTGCAATGTTGTGGTGTAGAGAACATGGAAATCATCATTTTACAAAAAAAAACAAATTTATATTTTATTTGAAGGAACAATTTTACATTTTAATTATGAAATTCTTCATTTTATGTTAGAAAAGACGCTAAGTTTAATAAATTTCCTATACAGGATTGTTTATGAAATAGTTAGTCAGGTTTTCCCTAACTGTTTGACCGTTTCCGATGAAAGAGTCGTTTTCTACGCTAACAACGTTAATTGTTTCAATTGGCAGTGGCGGTGAATGCAACGATTCCAGGTCAATTATGGCATTGTGCAGTACACAAGCTGTTTTGACGATAAGCTGTGTTTTACTCAATTCTGTCTCAATTGGCTTATGAAAAATCCTCCACTTTTGCTTGAGTTGACCAAAAGCTTTTTCCACCGTCACACGAGCCCTCGATATTCTTTGATTAAATATTATTCTCTTCTGCTGCCAATTCGTTTCCGCGATACGGCTTTATTAGGTTTTTGCTTAATAGATATGCTCCATCTCCAATTATGAATTATGGGGCAATGACTTGAGACCCATACATCTCGTCGTCGTTGGGGAACGTCAATCGGCCGTGGCAAAAAGCACTGTACAGCGTACTCGTTCTAAAAGTCGTCGCGTCATGCTGGTGGCCATATCCACCAACATCTATGCTGAGGAATTTACAATCAGCATCTACCAAAGCTTGCAATGGCGTGGAAAAAAACTTTTTATAGTTGAAGTACAGCGATCCAGATTTGGGTGGTTTTTTTATGCGGATATGGCAGACATCAAGCGCGCCCACACAATGTGGCACATCCCACATCAAGTAAAATTCTTGTGCCGCATCCATCAACATTTGACTTGTAGGTCGTGGCATATGCTGGCGTTTTAACTTTTTCCACAAAATAGCCAATACCTCTTCAATAATATCGCATATTGTCGACTTTGACATGGCAAAAGAATGGCCGAGGTCTGAATAGGAACAGCCCACACTTAAAAATCTGAAAATATTCGTTTAAATGAATATTTTTTTTCCAGTACCGTAATGTAAAGAATCATAACCACAAAGTTACCTTAGAGTCACAACCAGTTTTTCCTCTGGTGTTATTGGATACTTGTGCAAATTGCACACCATTTCTACCCAGATACTTTTCTATTTTCTTCAAAATGTAATTGAACGATGAGACTTTCATGCGCATGTAGTTTTTGAATGCACTTCTTCGTCGTTTTATCAGGTAAAATAAACGGTGATATTCACCGAGGTTGGTTCTTTTGGCCCTCATCACAAAATGAAAATGACAAAACTGACTAATGGAACTGGATGTCTCTTTGCACAGGAGTTCCTCTACTTTTTTTTTGGCCTTGTGTACAGTGCCTCCGAACTTGCGCAAGAGTTAAAGTTCTGCTATCAGAGAATGTCCGTAAACTAGTCCCTAGTGACTTGTCATATTTCAATTGCTGGCCGATGACCGATCACTCTTGCGTCGTGCGCATTCGTATGAGGAGAGTGGAGCAAGAATGTCAATTTGAAATAATTTGAGGGGACAAACCCAATAAATGACATGCTTGATAAATGTTTCGATATATTCTCACGATTAAAGTGGTGCTATAAAATTTCATGTGAAATTGCTAATAATTTGTACATTAAATTAAATTCAAAGATGAACGAGTTAAACTGGGTTTCAGTATTTGAGCACTGCTATTTTTATACTAAATTTAAATTTATAGTTCAGATGATGAATAAAATAGAGAAAATTGCTTTCAGTTTTAATAATTATTTCAGTTCAGGAGAATGAAAATATATCGTACAATACGTACGATGTGGCCTCGAGTATGTACGTTTGAACATCTGCGAAAAAAGCGCGTGTACCGCGTGTATGCACATCTACATTTAATATTTCAATGTTTAATTCTTTTTATTGACAGATATAGGTACATATTTCTGTATGTATTATAAAAAATTTGTAGCATGCTGTATGTATTATAAAAAAAGTTGTAGCATGCTGTATATAATATAAAAAAAATTTGTAACATGCTGTATATATTATAATGAAAAAATTTTTATAGCGTTTCACTACTCTCTTTCTTGCTTTTGTAGAAATGGATTTTTCATCCACATACTAAGATCATTGGACATAGTTATTTCTTGTTTAATTTTTTTATTAGGTGGAGGTGATGATGTATCATAATTATCATCAATGACTATAATGTCTGTAAAAAATTAGTTCATGGTTAGTAGTTGAAAAGATTGTTCGAAAAATTTCTTAATATTATAAAAACATTTACCGTCATCATCATCGTCAATAATCAAGCATTCGATGATTGGCTTTTTATCAATCACATTTTCTTCAAACTTTTCAGGCTTCACTGTAGCTAGTGACGTATTATCTATTAAAAAAATTAAAATGCAATTTCAAAAAAATGAATACGATTATACATATAATTGGCCAACAAAGAACAATTTTAATAAACCTCTTACCTTTAGTAGATTTTTTTTTAATATCAGAAGATGAACTAATAGGCACACTACCACCGCTATTATGTTGATTCTCAGCACCAAGTTGATTATTATCTATGTGCACAGATACGTTCTCAAGGTCAGGTGTACTATCAAGCAGCAAATTCAGAGTATTAGGTCCATTCTCAAGTTGATTATTAGCTATGTGCTGTGGCACAGATACGTTTTCAAGGCTGGGCGTAATATGAAGCAGCAACTCCTGCGTATTCGATTCATTCTCAGCACAAAGTTCAAAATCATTAGCACTGTGCTGTGGCACAGTTCTCAAGGCTGGCATGTTCTCAAGGCTAAGCGTAGTATGAAGCAGCTCCTGACGATTATTTTCATTTTTAACAACCGTGTTATCAACCATATGCTGTGTCTCAGGTACTTTTACAACGGCAGTTGAATCATCAACTTCAGGTGCACTATCTCTGGAGTTCGGTTCCTTGTTTGAATTATTTCTTTTATATCTGAATAACAGACAATAAGCTTCAATCCTGAATTGAAACTTGTGATCATCATCGTTAATTGCAGAAAAGTAGCATTGAAGACTCTCCAAAAATTTCCATTGGCATTGCGCATTAAAATCCATTTTGTTTTTGGAAGGGCTATCAGTTTTGAAATTTTCATAACTGTCCTTGCGACTTTCCTGCATTTTGACATCTAGATGATCTTTTACAACTGAATTTGTTGTTGTGACAGGTGAATTGGTGGTACCGCTGAAGTTGTTCTTCTTGTAAGGTGAATTTTTTACACTGCTGAAGTTGTTGTTCTTGTAAGGTAGTTTTTTGTGGTTGCGTCAAGATGTTGCTGCTTCCACTCATTTTATTAATCTTCTCCCATTAAAGATGAACAGTCTGGTAAATTCTCAAGAAATGGGTCTATGTCATCATCATTATCAGAATTACTGCTTGAATCAAAGGTGCCCGAGGGTTTTTGACCCTTCTGCTGAAGCACAAATTTTAGCTTCTCCAGGTGCTCCCAGACTTTGCGTCTTTTTGGAGCAGCAGAGCCAGATGGTAGACGTGGTTTGTTCATTTCATTTCTGAACCTGTTGGTGAGGCTTTTCCATTTAGTCCTTGCTTGCTGCTCTGAAAAATTTTATTTTAATTATGTTCAAAGTGAATAATAAAATTTTTTTAAATCATTATGAATTTTTAAATAATCATACTTTTTATATTCATTGCTTCTGCGACACTATTCCATGAAGCTGACAATATGTGTGGGTCCTTATGATCATCAGATTGTTTGTTCCATATTTCTGGATGCTGTTGCACAAGGCCAACGAGTTCTTCTATCTTTGCATCTGTCCAGACAAGGGCCACTGAAAAATGAGGAAAGGTGTCATTGAATGTCAACAAGGACTAAAAGAAACGCATATTTTGAATATTGTCATCAATCAACAAATAAAGCAGTGGAGTAAATCAATTTACTTCTAAATTTTAATTTGTTGACCATTATACAAGAGTTTTGAAAAAATAAATGCTGAACTGTGACGTATCTTTTCAAATAAAAACTATATAAGCAGAGAAATAAGTGAGGATTATTAAAAGCTCTTCATTAATGAGAAATACAAACTCATGTGATTATAACTTTTTTTTTATTGAAAATGACATTGAAGTCAGTAGCGTTATCTTTACTTTTCAATAATTTTGAGATGGCATTCGGTCAGTAAACACATTGTTCGCATCAAATGTTATCTTTATTCAAATACTTAGTTTGCATTTTTCTGATCCTCTCACTCACTCTCACAGATTCTCACTTGTATGAATGAAACTGAGCTGTTTAGTATACAAATATGTAATACAAAATGCAGCAAGTCAAAAGCAATTTGAGCTACTGTATTTGAAATGATAAATGTAATTGAACGAAGTTGTATTATGTTAAATCCAATAATTACAATATACGTACAGGTGATACATTTAATTAATACAACTTTGATTTTTTACATTATAGCTTTATGAGGGACTTTGAATAATCATGGCAGTAAAAACTAGTCAAGTTATTTTAGTGGAAAAAATTAAAAATATAAAGATTAGTAATAAAGATTAGAAGTAACTACAGTTTTCATGCACAAAACATTTAATGAATGCTCGACAGAAAAAAACAGAAAAACGTATTTGGCTGTAATTCTCTACAGAAATAACCTAAAATAACTAATTTTCGCGGCATTAAAATAGGTATATCGCTACTATTTAATTTATGCATTTGAAATTGCTACTAGCAAACACATTAGTTGCTTTACTCATTTCTTGTATTTATTACAAAATGTTAAAATCTTAAACTTACTTTTGGATAACAATATTGAAACGTTCACTCTACTTGAAAGGCAAAGTAAAAATAGGTTTTCTTTGTGCTATCTGGCCGGGGCCTGGGCGTCCTCTATAGACGACTGAATCAGATGCGCGTAACAGACGCGCAGTGCGCCCACGTTTAAAAATCGACGCCAAATGACGCAAACAATAAAAAAGGTGGAAACATTTTCTGTAAGCGTGGAGAAATTGCCTGAAATTGCCACAAAATTATTGTGCAAATATCTAGTTACACTTGTTGTTATTAAAAAAAAAAAAAAAAGAAGTGTAATGCGGCTCGGAAGAAATCCAGAATTCGATATTTGCGCCGGCTTGAATTTTATATCATGTATTGTGGTGTGTGCGTGTGTATGTGTGTGTGGTGTGTGTGTGTGTGTGTGTGTGTGTGTGTGTGTGTGTGTGTGTGTGGTTTTTTTTTTTTTTTTTTTTTTTGGGACGTGGGCAGATGAACTCTGCAGCCAGTGGCCCTACGAAACAAGTACCCCACCGGGAACCGTCGTTAAACATTACTTCGGTGGGGACTCTATAGAGCTTCTCGCTACATCTGGTCTTTTCCGTACATCCCCCGTCCACCTTACGGTGATTAGGGGTTCGGGAACCAGAAGCGTCGTCTTCTTCTTACAGCATCGTCCGGGTCGCTTTTACGCCTCTTGTGCCTCTTGTGCCTCTTGCTTCAGTCTGGAGACGACTGATTGCGCGAAAGACGCTACCGCCATCCAATTTCCTGCGGTCTCGAGCATGAGCCTGACGATGTTTTCAGGCTCGATTTCTTCTTGGAGAACTTGTTGGAGTCTCTCCTCTCTTCGTGGAATCGCGGGCAGCGAAAGAACACATGCTCCGCGTCTTCTACTGTGACTGGACAGGCCGGGCAGAGAACGCTAAGGGTGTTGTCATAGCGCTGGCTATGGCTTCTGAAGTAGCCATGCCCGGACAGGAGTTGTGTGAGATGGTAGTCCACTTCTCCATGTCCCCTCTCGACCCATTCCATGATGTTCGGGATTAGCCGGTGTGTCCATCGGCCCTTTGAGGCCCGGTCCCACCGGTCCTGCCACCTGTACAGCGTCTCTCTTCTTTCTTCCTCCTTGACATCCTCGGGGCGGCGCTGGTATATGCGCGCTCGCTCATCCGCTAGTAGCGCCAGCGGTGGTACGCCGGATATCACGTACGTCGCGTCGTAGGAGACGTGTGGTCGCCCGCTGATCACGCGCAGGCAGGCTCGTCGATGTACCGACTCTGCCTGGCGTATGTAGGCCTGCGTCTCCGTCGCGCATCTCCAGATGGGCTCCATACAGGAGAATCGAGTCGACGACGTGGGCATAGAGCACGCGTCGGCTACTTCTGGGCCCACCGATGTTGGGCATGATCTTCGCGAGGGCTCCAGCCACTCTTGCTGCCTTTTCGCTGACGATTCGGAGATGTTGGTCGAACCTCAGCCTGGAGTCGATGTGTAGGCCCAGGTAGCGGATGCAGGGGGACGACATTATGCTGCAGTCGCCCACTGTGATGGTGATGGTCTCCATTTTCTTCCTGCTACTGATGAGAAGGGCCTCGGTCTTGTGGTCAGCCGTTTCTAGGCTGAGATCTTGAAGCGCGCCACGCACCTGCGCGATGGCAGAGTTCAGATCGTGTTCGATCTGCCACAAGTGCTTGGCCACGGCCACCAAGGCGATGTCGTCCGCGAAGCCTACGATCCTTACGTTGCCTCTGAAGTTGAGGCGCAGAACGGCGTCGTACATGACGTTCCACAGGATGGGCCCCAAGACAGATCCTTGCGGAACGCCTGCTGTGACTCTGTGGGTCTCTGGTCCGTCGTCCGTATCGCAATCAAGCAGCCTCGCTGAGAGATAGCTTCTGATTATTCTCAGCAGGTACTCAGGTACGCGCATTCGGCGTAGCGCGGCGTTGATGTTGTTCCACCGAGCCGAATTAAACGCGTTCCTCACGTCGAGGGTGACCACGGCGCAGTACTTCTTGGTGCCGCGGTTCCATCTCTTGCCCGCGATGGCCTCTCGGGCGGTGGCGATGACGTTCTCGATGGCGTTGATCGTCGATCGCCCCTTCCGAAAGCCGTACTGGTGATCTGAGAGGCCCCCAGGGCTCTCAGTAGTGGCTTCGAGGCGGTCACAGATGATTCTTTCGAGAATCTTGCCCGCTGTGTCCAGCATACACAGCGGCCTATACGACGATGGTTCTTCGGGTGGCTTGCCTGGCTTTGGCAGCAGGACAAGCCTCTGTCTTTTCCAGCACGCGGGAAAGACACCGGTTCGCAGGCACGCCGTGTACACCTGCAAGAAGATGTCAGGGTGCGTGGCAATGGCGATCTTGATAGCGGCGTTTGGTACTCCGTCCGGCCCAGGCGCAGTGTTATCCTTGATCCTCCTGCATGCTCCTCGGAGTTCTTCCATGGTGACGGCTGGTACAATTGCTCCTGCTTGGAGTGGTGGTGGCAGAGCTGGCTCGTCAGGCACACGAGGGAAGAGAGCAGCCACTATGCGGCGCACCATGGTCGGTGAGCTCGGTGAATTTGCTCTCGATCCTCTGAGACGGGACATGACTGTCTCGTATGGTTTGCCCCATACGTCCTCGTTGACCTCGTCGCACAGTTTGTTCCAGCATAGGCGCTTGCTGGTCTTGATAGCAGCGCGCAGGAGACGTCTGGCGGAGGTATAGCTCGCTCGGCAGGCGTCTTCATTTGGCCGGCCACGCGCTCTCTGGGCAAGCCTTCGCGCTCGCAGACATGAGCGCCGGAGGTCAGCGATCTCGCTTGTCCACCAGTATACTGCGCCACGACGACGTCGTCGACCTGCCTTGGTCATAGACGCGTCGCATGCACTGGTAATGGCAGCCATGAGTCTTGTTGCCATCTCTTCTGTAGGCCCGGGTGGAACCGCGGCACCGGCCATCATGGCCGTGAGGCACTCCGTGTCGAGGCTGCGCGCGTTCCACTTGCAGCTTTGGCGCGTCGCGGGTCCAGGCGGTCTGGCGATCTCTATCTCAAACACGATAGCCTGATGGTCGCTATGCGTGTAGAGCTCGCTTACGGCCCATGATGTAACTTGGGAAGCGAGTGTGTCGCTGGCGAAGGTGAGATCTACGACCGAGTAGCCCAGTGCACCGGTGAATGTTGGTGTATCTCCGGTATTCAGCAGTACAGCTTCGAGGGGGGCGAGCGCGTCCAGGAGAGTGGTGGCGCGCTGTCTCGTCGCTCGGCATCCCCACTCCGTTGACCAGGCGTTGAAGTCGCCAGCAATGATGAGCGGTCTCTTGCCCCGGGCTTCCTCGGTGATGTTGGTGAGAAGAGCGGAGAATTCTACATCAGCGAGTCTTGGTGGTGCGTAGACGCTGAAAAAGTAGATTCCGCTGATACGGGCCCAGGTGAAGAAAGGACGCGCTCTTGCCGGGTGCTCCTGCACCAGGCTACCTCCCTGCACCCAGATGGCGGCTTGGCTGTTGGCATCGGCGAGCCATGTATAGGGTGGATCGAGGTTCTTATACTGATCACAGACTATGGCCACGTTGATGCGCTGCTCACGGATGGCTTGGCTCAGGAGATCCTGAGCAGCCTTGCAGTGATTGAGGTTAAGCTGTATAATCCTCATCATCGGCGGGCTTGAGTGTTCTTCTGTGCAAGAGGGCAGTACCGGCCTGTGGACGCATGGTCGTGGGCAACGCCTTGTTCTCGGCAGAGAACGCACATTGGGTTGTTCTTGCACTCCTTTATTTGGTGGCCTGCTTGTCCGCAGCGGAAACAGTGCGCCGAGCGATCAGGTCCCTTACAGCGGGCTGAGACGTGACCGGGGCTCCAGCAGCGGTAGCAGCGCGGAGCATCCTCGACCACGGATGCGGCAGTTGACCCAGCCAATCCGTATGTGGCCGAGTTTCAGTGCCTTGGCGGCTAGGTCCGGGAGCGCGGCAACAGCCGCCTGCGTTCCAGCGTACGCTTCCGTAGTGACCTGACTAGTGTGTGTGTGGGTGTGTGTGTTGTGTGTTGTGTGTGTGTGTGTGTGTGTGTGTGTGTTTTTTTTTTTTTTTTTTTTTTTTTTTGGGAAGGAGGGAAATCCATTTACGGATTCAACGTGCGACTCTTGCGTGTCGCACGGATATGTCGGACTCGAGTAGTGTACTGTTGTTTGTGTACAAAAAGTTGTGTGGGCGTGTAAGTGCCTCTCTACTACCGACTAAAACCCATCCTTATCTCCTGCCCCTTTTCTTCCCCGCGGGACCACCTTTAGGCATTACTTCGCGGGGAGGCTCGAGCTGTGCGCTCACTTCTGAGGAGTTATCTACGTATCTTCATCGTCTTTTTCTCACCGCATCGTCCGGTCATCTTCTTCTGCCCTCTCTTCGCTCCTCAGGCTTGTCATGACCAAGTGAGCGAAGGTGGACACTGCCAGCCAGTTGGATTCAGCCTCAAGCATGAATCCCACCAGCATCTAGGCTCCAAGGGACCCCGAAGAGGCGGTGAGCACCTCTCGTTCTTCCGTAAATCGAGGGCAGCGGAAAGCGACGTGTTCGACGTCTTCCACCGCCGCCGGACATACCGGGCACAGGTCGCTTGTGTCGTTATTGCTCCGACACAGGTAATGACCTGAAGCAACCGTGACCGGTCAGGAGTTGCGTGAGGTGGTAACTTACCTCTCCGTGCCTCCTCTCAATCCACGGAGTGATGTTCGGGATGAGTCGGTGGTCCACCGACCCTTCCTCGAGCGGGTCCATTGGGCCTGCCATTCCTCGATTGTCTTGGCCCGCTCCTCACTACCGACGCTTTCGAGGCGACGTGAGTACAGCCTCGAGCGTTCGTCGATGAGTAGTGTGAGCGGTGGTATGCTCGCGAGAACGTATGTAGCTTCATGTGAGATGCTGCAAAAACCGCAGATCACTCGCAGGCAGGCACGACGATGAATCGAGACCGCCCGGCGGGCGTAGCTCTGCTTCTTCGCGGCCTCACTCCATGCCGGGGCACCGTATAGGAGGATCGAGTCAACCACGTTGGCGTAGAGCCTGCGTCGACTGCTCCTCGGGCCTCCAATGTTGGGCATAAGACCCAGCAGGGCGCCTGCAACCCGGTTTGCCTTGTCGCTGACGATGCGAAGATGCTCCTCGAATCGTAGCCTGGCGTCAATGTGCACGCCTAGGTACCGGATGCAGGGAGCCGACGTGATGTAGTGGTCGCCGGCTCTGACGGTGATGGTCTCCGTCTCTTTCCTACTGGTGACCAGGAGAACCTCGGTTTTCTGGTCAGCGGTCTGTAGCCCCAGTTCAGTTAGGGCTGCTCGCACTAGACGTATAGTCTCGTTTGTGTAAAACTCGACGAGGTCTAAGTGCTTGGCCACCACCGTGATTGCAATGTCGTCCGCAAATCCGACGATTTTTGCGGACCTCGGTAGCTCGAGCCTCAGGATCCTATCGTACATGACGTTCCAAAGAATGGGGCCAAGTACGGATCCCTGTGGCACGCCAGCCGTAACTTCGTAAGTCTCTGCCCCATCATCCGTGGTGAACTCCAGCACTCTGCCGCGGAAGTAGTTCGAAACCATCCGCTGCAGATAAGCCGGGACCTCCATTTGGCTCAGGGCGGTGAGAATTTTGTCCCACCGCGCTGAGTTGAAGGCGTTCCTCACGTCCAAGGTGATGATGGCGCAGTACTTCTTGGTACCCCGATGCCATCGTTTGCCACTGATGGCTGATCGTGCAGTGCTGAGAACGGTCTGTATGGCATCAACAGTTGATCGCCTCTTACGGAAGCCGAACTGCGAGTCTGCTAGGCCAGCAGGCCCTTCAGTGTGGGCTCCAGGCGACCAACCATGATCCTTTCGAGGATTTTACCCGCTGTGTCTAACATACACAGCGGGCGGTACGACGATGGTTCGGCGGCAGGCTTGCCTGGTTTTAGCATCAGAACGAGCCTTTGCCGTTTCCACCGCGCGGGGAAGCACCCCTCCCTGAGACACGCCGTAAAGACGCGGCGAAAGCTATCGAAACAAGCCTCGACCGCCGCCTTGAGGGCAGTGTTAGGAATTCCATCTGGACCAGGGGCTGCCCCGATCCTCACACGCCGATACGCCCATCGGAGCTCCTCCACGCCGACCTCGGGAATCAGGTGCTCCTCCAGTACCGGTGGGGCACCGATTAGCCGAGGAATGACCGACGGGAACAGCGTAGACACCGCTCGCCGCACCAGGTCAGGCGCGGTGGGGGGCGACGTCCTGGGTGCCTTGAGGCGGGACATGACCGTTCTGTATGGTTTACCCCATACATCGCGGTCTGCCTCGTCGCAGAGCTGCCTCCAGCAGAGGCGCTTGCTCACCTTTATCGCATCGCGTAGCCGCCTCCGGGCGTCGGCGAACTCCTCGCGACGTATGACTTCGTCAGGACGACCGCGTGCTCTCTGGGCGTACCTTCGCGCGCGGATGCAGTCCCGTCTACACTCCGCGATGTCGCCGTTCCACCAGTAGACAGGCTCGCGGCGCCGGCGATAACGCGCTCCGGACATGGAGGCGTCGCATGCGCGCACGATTGTGGACATGAGTTCGTCCACCATGCCCTCTGCGGAACCCGACCGGATCTCCATCCCAGACACGATCTCAGCAAAGCTGTCACCGTCGAAAGTTCGTGCGCTCCACCTACGGTTGCCCGCCGGAGCACGCCAACACCTTGGTTTTCCTCAAGGAGAATCTCGTACACAATAGCTTTGTGATCGCTGCTCGTGTAGATATCGCTTACCCGCCAGGATCCGACTCGATTGTAGAGCGAGACACCGGCGAAGGTAAGGTCAATTACAGATTCTCCCTTTTCACCACAAACGTCGGTTCGGAACCGGTGTTCAGCAGGCGGACATCCAAGGTGGCGAGGGCATTTAGCAGCGCCCTGCCCCTCGGCTTCGTCCCCCTACTGCCCCACTCCGTTGCCCAAGCATTGAAGTCGCCAGCCACGAGGATTGGCGTTTTTCCTCTGGCCTCGTCAACAATGTTGTTCAGCAGGCCGATGAATTCCTCGTGGGAGAGTCTAGGGGGCGCATAGATGCTGAAGATATAAATTCCCGCGATCTGCGCCCAGGTGTAGAAGTGACTCTGCCCAGAGGAGCACCGTTGCACAGGCACCCCCTTGCGCACCCAGATTGCCGCTTGGTTGTCGGCGTCCGAGATCCAGGTGTTCGGTGATGTGAGAGGCCTGTGCTGGTCGGAAAGGATTGCCACATCAACCTCCATCTCCCCCACTGTCTGCAAGACCAGGTCTTGGGCGGTCTTGCAGTGATTCAGGTTGAGTTGGAGGACGCGTATCCTTTTCTCCGTCATTTTGTACCTCGCACGAACTCCTTAGCGAGCGGGCAGCCCCTGCTCAACGAAGCATGGGTCCTCGCATCGTCACCGTGACAGAAGAGGCAGAAGGGCTCATTTTGGCATGTCTTGGCCATGTGCCCATCCTTGCCACACCGACGGCAACATTTGCTGCGATTTGGACCTGGGCATCGGGCTGCCAGGTGCCCCGGCGCCCAGCACCGGTAGCATCGAAGGACCTCGGTCCTTTCGCGAATGCGACAGTTGACCCACCCAATCCGGACCCGACCCAGCTTAATAGCTTTCGCAGCCAGCTGGGCCGGCAGGGTGACAACGGCGGTCTGGGTCCCAGCGAAAGCCTTTCGCAGAGACCTGACCGCGTCGGGACCCAACTTAGCGGCATCTAGATGGGTCCGCAGGGCCTCGCAGACCTCTTCCTTCGTTGTGACCTCGTCAAGATCTTTAATCTCAATCGCTGTCACTGGGGAACGAGTGGTCGCTGACCCTAGCTCACCGATGGCGTCGTTCAACCTCTGGCCAAGCTCGCCGGGGTCGACGCACGCCTTGGTGAGCTGCAGTAGCATGTCTCCGTTAGTGCAGCGTCGGACCTTGTTGACGCTGCCAACTGAATCCTGCAGCGACGGCTCCGATCGTAGAAGCTTCAGGATTTCCGAGTATGACTTCGGGTCCTTCGCCTTTACGACCACTGCGTCATGGCGAGGGCGCCTATGCGCTTTCACTTTGGGCTTCGGGTCGGGAGCCTTAGCCTTTGGGGTGGCCTTCTTCTTGCCCTTCTTCTTCTTCTTCCTCTGGACCTGCTGCCAATCGTCATCGACTGGATAAGAGGCCTTTGCGGCATCTTTCTGTCCACTCGTCATTGTCCTCGGGGCGGGTGTTGGTGGGTTGTCGCCTTTACCACCTGAGGCCCGGGGCACCCGAGACTTTCCCTTCGCGTGAAGAACAGGAGATGTTTGCACCTCCTTTTCCAGCGTGTTCTGTCGGGGAAGATGCTCCAGCCCGTCCAGCGCCGTTAGGCAACTCAGATGAATTTTTGACGCCTTCGCCAGCATTTCCTTCAGTTGCTTGTGGATGTTGTTCTTGGGCTCTGCGAACTCGATCATTTCCTTGATCTTGTCGCCGAGCCGCTCCAGGTGCTCCATCAGGCTTAACGTCCTTTCGGACCTTTCGGACTCCACTTCGGATTGGACATCCGACACCGAAGTAGATGGGGCTCCAGACCCCGTGTGTCTGTGTCTGAGGCCCTCAATGACCTCCATAGTGTCTTCGTGCTCTTTCAAGCGCTCTATCGTCAGCTCGACCTGCGAGCTCAACTTTGGTTTACTTTTAAGGTATTGGTCCATGCTTCGATTTGTTGTGTTCACCCAGGTATGTGCCCCGACCCACGGGGTCCCCCCGTCTATGGGGGCAGCTGGTATGGCTCCAAAACATGACTGAAAGCGGTACCAGACTGGGGACAACATACTTGGGTATAGCACGCCCCGCTGCACTAGTTCACCTCTGCTCTCTCGAGCGCCACCCCCAAACCAACTAAGGGTGGTCAGCTCTCTGGAGAGTTTCTGGCGAACATCATGCAGCAGAACGGACTCGCCTAGTAGCCGATTGACCAGGGCTGGCTAGGCACCCGGACGCCCGTCTTGCCGACAGCGGGAGCCAAAGATGGTTTGGGTCACGTCAGCACGCAGCATCGGTATCGCCTTGCCACCCAGGATCTCCTTTTGTCAGCTCACGGGTCGCACCGCACGGCAAACACGGCGGTCTGTACCCAAGACAGGGGCCCTTACAAGGTGCTATCATCCGGGCCAGATGAACCTTGGTTTATTAACGAGGTGTTACTCCTCCCCTCCTCCTTCTTTGTCTCTTGTGTGACGAAGCCCCGGGCTTGGGACCGGTGTAGCGGAGTTGTGTGTGTGTGTGTGTGTGTGTGTGTGTGTGTGTGTGTGTGTGTGTGTGTGTGTGTGTGTGTGTGTATGAGTCGAGACAGAGAACAGCAACAGATATATAATCGAGTTTGTAGTTTCCAATGTGCATAAACGAAAAATCTAGGTCAAACAGATCAGAGAGAAAAGTATCTGGGTAGAATTGTGCAATTTGCACAAGTATCCAATAACACCAAAGGAAAAACTGGTTGTGACTCTAAGGTAACTTGTGGTTATGATTCTTACATTACGATACTGGACAAAAAAATTATTCATTTAAACGAATTTTTCAGATTTTAAGTGTGGGCTGTTCCTATTCAGACCTCGGCCATTCTTTTGCCATGTCAAAGTCGACAAGATGCGATATTATTGAAGAGGTATTGGCTATTTTGTGAAAAAGTTAAAACGCCAGCATATGCCACGACCTACAAGTCAAATGTTGATGGATGCGGCACAAGATTTTTACTTGATGTGGGATGTGCCACATTGTGTGGGTGCGCTTGATGTCTGCCATATCCGCATAAAAAAAACCACCCAAATCTGGATCGCTGTACTTCAACTATAAAAAGTTTTTTTGCACGCCATTGCAAGCTTTGGTAGATGCTGATTGTAAATTCCTCAGCTAGATGTTGGTGGATATGGCCACCAGCATGACGCGACGACTTTTAGAACGAGTACGCTGTACAGTGCTTTTGCCACGGCCCGATGACGTTCCCCAACGACGACGAGATGTATGGGTCTCAAGTCATTGCCCCATATTTCATAATTGGAGATGGAGCATATCTATTAAGCAAAAACCTAATAAAGCCGTATCGCGGAAACGAATTGGCAGCAGAAGAAGTAATATTTAATCAAAGAATATCGAGGGCTCGCGTGACGGTGGAAAGAGCTTTTGGTCAACTCAAGCAAAAGTGGAGGATTTTTCATAAGCCAATTGAGACAGAATTGAGTAAAACACAGCTTATCGTCAAAACAGCTTGTGTACTGCACAAGCCATAATTGACCTGGACGTTGCATTCACCGCCACTGCCAATTGAAACAATTAACGTTGTTAGCGTAAAAACGACTCTTTCATCGGAAACGGTCAAACATTTAGGGAAAGCCTGACTAACTATTTCATAAACAATCCTGTAGGAAATTTATTAACTTAGCGTCTTTTCTAACATAAAATGAAGCATTTCATAATTAAAATGTAAAATTGTTCCTTCAAATAAAATATAAATTTGTTTTTTTTTGTAAAATGATGATTTCCATGTTCTCTACACCACAACATTGCAGGTACATTTTATGGTAAGATTATGGCATCTAAGTATATAAATATTGAAAAATTGCCAACCGATGGACAAGTGTTGTATGAAATCCATTAAACGTATGTTATCAAGATTACAAAGACGTACAAGTCAGATTCTTTTTAGAAATGTAATATTATTTAGCTTTGCTTCATATATACCACTACGTTCAACATCGTTAGCTTTCTTCTAACTAGCTTTTTACTTTTTGGTATACTTTAGAAGAACAGTCTGATTCTGTTTGCCCATCAATGGCAATATTCTGACGTATTATTTTGTGTTTGTTATAAATATTACCATTTTTCTGAAAAAACATAGTAAAGCTAGTTAGGTTCTGCAAAAAATGAAAGAAATTTACATGTTTATAATTGATTGTGCTGTTGTAAGGCTCACCTATATGCGAGTACACAAATGAACCTCTGCAGATGATTGCTACAATTATTAATCCTTCAAAGCACACAGACTGTGAGGAAGAAAATACCTTTTCTTTCTGTTAGTTGAATGCTTGCTCAAGTATTAAACATTTTCAATTAATTGAAACACTTTAAATTAAACAATCTTACCTAGTTTACCTGCTTTGCTTCAATCAGAGGTAGTTGACTTGAAACAAATAAATCTTCAACGCACACAGACTGTGAGGAAGAAATACCTTTTCTTCTGTAGTTGAATGCTTGTTTAAGTATTTTTTATACCAAGTGAAGATTACTCTGAAGGTTGAGAAAAACAGAAAGCTTCTGATTTTTTCTCAACTGCTTAATTTCCAGCAGTCTTTTGGCGTGGATTTAATCCATCCACATTGTACGTAAGAAACTTTAAGCACAAGTCATTTTATCATAAAAAAAATTATATTATCTTTTAGATTAGTCACAAGACAATTACTTTCAGAGCAATCTATCTGGAATACCTATTGTTTCTGTATTAATTTAATGTATACCTGCACAAGTTCATGTTAGAAAATGTTATTTGCACAAGCTAATGCTGTTGATTCCAATTACTTTCTATGGTGTCAAATGAATTTATTAATGGTTTCGCTACGCTGTAAATTCTTAGCATCTTTACCAGCTTGATCCTGTGGAAGATCTTTATTTTAGAATGATTTATAAGAAAGATAAGTTTGTACCTCCAACTACTAAAGCAATTCATGTTATACCACATAATCAAATGTCAGCAGGCTAAGCATTACAGGGTCGTTTCTACACTTCAGGACTACACAAGGTAGAGTGTAGTGAGGTATCGGAACAGGCAGAGCACTTGTTGTCAAAAGACGTACGTTCCAAGATTACAAAGACTTACTAGCCAGATTTTTTTAGAAATGTAATGTTATATAGCTTTGCTTCATATAACTACTACGTTCAACATCGTTAGCTTTCTTTTCAACTAGCTTTTTACTTTTGGTATTACTTAGAAGAACAGTCTGATTCTGTTTGCCCATCAATGGAAATAATCTGACATATTTATTTTTGTTATAATATAAAATAAATTTCAGCAAAAACATACTTTTGTTATCGAGTGGATCAAAAATTACATTTTCCAATTTTACACTCAATTTTTGAGTTACAAGTATGAAATTGTAACATGTATTGAAACAACGTAGTCTTAGAACAGATAGCCAAGTTTAAGATCAATAGCATCAAACTTTTTAAATTTCAGTTATGAAAACTTCAAATATCAAAAAAATCATTTTTTCATCGAGTGGCCAAAAAATTGCATTTACATTTATCAGACTGAAGTTCAAAACAATAGTTTTTATTCTATTTTGAAATATACCGTGACTTCCTGGGGAACATCATCACCGGGTTCAGATGTCGACCCGGTGCATCAAACGGCCTACCTGGGGTGATCATTTCAAAAATATACGATTCATCAGAAATCCGTAGCACTCTTCAGAATTTTGATATCTGTTATCAAATTCAAATGAGAGTGAAAAATAGTTTTCGCGCGCAGCCAAAAAGTCGACTGCGCTGTATATGAGTAGCGTTTCGCCTCAGCTCTCTCTGCCATACTGCCAGAGCGAGCGCGAGCGCGCGCCTCAATTACCATTTTTCTAAAAAACATAGTAAGCTAGTTAGGTTCTGCAAAAAATGAAAGAAATTTACATGTTTATAATTGATTGTGTGTTGTAAGGCTCACCTATATGCGAGTACACAAATGAACCTCTGCAGATGATTGCTACAATTATTAATCCTATAGCTCATCTTTTGAGCGGTTTACTCATTCAATGTTTGAAATGAGTATCAATGAGAACCCATGGTTCATACGAGAAGCAGACAAAATCAAAGCCTAATTTATTCAATAATTCAGCTTCCAGGAAAACTTACTTACTTAAGGAAACTTAAATTCTCTCTGCATCAAACAATATTTAATTTTTATGGATGTAGTAAAATAATAGCATGAAATTTTGTGATGAATTTGCAGCTTGTCAAAAATCGTTATTACTTCACAAGGATGAGGATCAATCATTAACAAAATTCGAATAAAAAATGGTTTTATATAATAAAAATGTAATTATAATAATTTTGTCAAAGTTAAAAATTGATAATTAATTTTCCTATGAGCGGTATTGAGCTGCTTGTTTGTATTCAATAAAAATAAACATTAAATGGCATTTTTAATGATCTATAATTTGACAGCTGCAGTTTTTTTCCAAATACCTCGATACAAGTCTATACAGTTTTGTTATACAGATTGACGATTGTTGAAACACAGTCATTTCTTCATTCTAAAGTCTTACACTAGTACTAAACTAGTACTGCTTGTTGCATATAACAAGACTTGATTAAATAAACAAGAAAAATAAGTAGTACGAAAATGCAAATTCATCGTTATCATCATCATGGTTGTTGACATGATTACTATGGCACGCTGCTTCAGTTAAAAAAATAATCATCAGCTGTTGAATTACCTTCAGGAAAATTATTGGTACATTTTAAAGTCATGAAGCATCTTCTGCGTGACTAAAGTCTCTCATAAAAACTCTTCCGCGTACTTAAAGTCTTTCATGTTTCTTCAGGTAAGAGCAGCGTTGCAGTATCTCGGGCAAACGATTCTACTCATAAATAAATTTAACCTCCGTTACTGTGCGCGACATTTCAATCATCGATTTTTTAATCATGATAGGTTTAATGAATTTGTATTGGCGTATCTATCGATACATTGCCATTCAATCATGATTGTATCCAATCTCGGTGCACTGACATCTCTCGGATCATAAAGCGAACTAAAGTGAGTTCGTTTCCGCGTTCCGACGCTCGCGCTCTACTCCCGACGCATCGGTATACTGAATCTCGCTAAGCCGAGGTTAGAACCGAGAATGACGCCCAGCGCCATGCCAGACAAACGTCGCGGCCAGTGCCTCGACAAGCATGCGGCACAGTGCCGAGCAGTCGAGGTAAGCATCGCGACAAATCACCGTCACCGCGACAACTACTGGCGCTAAAACCGACGCACTCTCGACTCGGAAATATAGCATAGATAATGACCGATGATGGGCGCTCTCAAGTCCTGAGCTTCCCAGCATACGGAGCCTCGTGTATCAAGCAAGCAGAACCTCCTTAGTAATTTCAGTTTTCGAAAAAACTACCAATTCATTTTTTATGTGATCCTAGCCAAGTCCCGGCCCGACGGTGTCCGATTTTAAGAGGAGAACGCTACATTGCAGTTACCTCGCAAGTTCCGCTACTGCGAACGCACTATAAGTCACGGCAAAGCGGGCCTTAAACGTGAACTTTAGCCACGCAATGCCAAAAAACTGTTATTATGCATACATTACTTCATAATGAATTAAAAATGAGTTTTAATAATCAATAACGTATGAAATTGTGGATATTTTTTCGTTTTTAATGATTTTTAACAACATTTTTTTAAATTCATCTCAATATAATACCATGCGGTGTCCGTTAAAATGATTGAAATATACGAAAAAAGTTTTCGTTAACAGAGGTGTCGGCTATTAGTTAATAACGACGTTTGGACCCTATATTTGACGTTAATTCAGCTGTCAAAAGTGAGGTTATGAAGAGTCATAGCAGCCGAATTAACGTCAAATATAGGGTCAAAACGTGGTAATTAACTAATTGCAAGTGAACAGATAGACTGTTTTGCATAAAAAATTTTTTCTAACAATATACATATGGCCGATTCTCTGTCAACTCAACCGGTCAAAATTTTTTTCTATATCTCATATGATGAACACATTGTTTGGGATGTCAGGAATGTACAAAAAAATTTATAGAGCGATTGGGGTCTTCTATCACCCTTTTTCAGAATTCCAAAGTTGGCCCTTTTCGCATTTTTCCGTAATTTATCAAAGATCGCAAATATTTCATTAAGCTCTAGCTCAGTGTAAAATGACTCAAAAGTAAAAGTGCACCAGAGCTTTTTTATTGAAAATTGTTCAAATTTTCAGAAAAAATTGGTCCCGAAGCGATCTGAGCCCTCTTGAGGCTTCTACAATAGAAATAATCAAGAAAAAACAAAAAATACAAAATTTTGTGCTCTTTAAGGCTATATAACTTTGTATGGGGTTCATTACTATTTTACTCAAGCTACAACATAAAACATGTGAGCTCTTGAGTCGCGTATAAAACTACATTTTTTTATTTTTTAGTTTCCTGCATTTTACACATGCTAGACAACGTTAAGACAAAAAAATAAATTAAAAGCCTTAAAGAGCACAAAATTACCTTTAATTTGGTGTATGCAAAAACTCTCTAAATCCTTCAGAACCGAAGATACAGCTATTTGAAGTTTTACTGAACATTCAAGTATCATGTCAACTGGTCTATGAAAATGACAGATTTAATGCTTTCATTCTTAGTGAAACTTCAAACAACTGAATCTTCAGTTCTAAAGGACTTGGAAAGTTTTTATATATATACCAAATTAAAGGTAATTTTGTGCTCTTTAAGTTTATGTACTTATGTTTGAGGTTTGAGTTTGCCAAGCATGTATAACATATAAAGATCTAAGGCTATACTCTGCTTTTGGGGCCTTTTTTGCACGTTTTTCGATACATATTAGCGTCTAAATCTCTCCAGAGCGTAATAATGCTCGAACCATTATAAAAACTCACAAGGGAGTAGCTGACATGTTGAGGAAGCTTCTTAAATAGTTTAGGAAAGGAAAGTACGGATCATACTTGATTAGATTTTGTATTTTTGTTGTTTTTTCTTGATTATTCTATTGTAGAATCTAGCCTCCATAGTGCTCAAATCGCTTCAGGGTCCATTTTTCTGAAAATTTTGACAATTTCAACAAAAGCTCTTGTGCACTTTTACTTTTGAGTCATTCTACACTGAGCTAGAGCGTAATGAAATATTTGCGATCTTTGATAAATTACGGAAAATGCGAAAAGGGCCAACTTTGGAATTCTGAAAAAGGGTGATAGAAGACCCCAATCGCTCTATAAATTTTTTTGTACATTCCTGATATCCCAAACCAATGTGTTCATCATATTAGATATAAAAAAAAATTTTGACCGGTTGATTTGACAGAGAATCGGCCATATACATAGTACTAGGGGGGTTGCGCCCCCTGCTCGCTCCGCTCGCCAACCCCCCAATTTAACAATATAGATAGATGAAATTAAAATGAGCGAAAGGAAATAGTATAAAAAAGGGCTCAATAGTATATTTAAACCCATTAACGCCCAGAAGGCACAATTTTGACATTCATTTTTGCGCTCTTACCATGTCTCAATCGGTACGAGAAAAATTATGAAAACTACTATCTTACTATTATAATTACTACTATACTTAATAACTTTGAGGATATTCTTTTCAGTGGTGGTGTTTAAAATTGCGTAAATTAACAATTTATAACAAAGAAGTACAAATTTACAAAAAAAAAAACGTGTTTTTGAGGAGAAATGTGTTTTAATTGCAATTTTTAAACCACTTATCATGTTTATAAGGTAAAATATATGAATAATTTTTTGTTGGGTAAAAAATATTTTTCGTTAACATCGCAAAAATTATTGATACATTTTTATCCCAAAAAATATTGATTTTAGAAAAAAAGATTATAGGACGAAAAAGTTTTAGAATTCATCAAGGAACATGCTTGAATTTGTTCGGAATTTTTGGAAGTGATTTTAGGAAATCGGATTTCCCGTATTTTCCAGAAATCTGAAAATTGTCTCGGACAATTCTGAAAAAAAAATTTCTGAAAGTTATTCCTTGAACAATTCTTAGACTATTTGTTTTTAAACTTCTTTACTAAACGCAATAGTTCTTGAGATAATTAATGAAGGAATTTGAAAGGCGATTTTTTCATTCGAGCCGCCGTTTTGTTAAGAAAAGAATATTGTTTGACAAAAATCATCGTGGTTTCTCAAAGTAGAGACCACGAGGTCATGTTCTACATACATATATTTACCCCCACATAACATGAAAAGTGGTTTAAAAATTGAAATGAAAACAACATTTTTCCTCAAAAATACGTTTTTTTTTTGTAAATTTGCATTTTTCGTTATAAATTTTAATTTACACAATTTTAAACACCACCATTGGAAGGATCACCCTCCAAGCCATTTAGTTTAGTGGTCTTCATAATTTTTCTCGTATCGATTGAGACATGGTAAGAGCACAAAGTTGAATGTCAAAATTGCGTCCTCTTCATAAATTTTAATAATGACATTGACCATAACGACGAATTTTTTCGGACATATTTATGTAGCGAAAAATGAGATAAAATTTGCAAAAAACGTATTAACTCTCAAATTCTATAAATTTTCACAAACCCATACTTAAAATTAAAATTTTTGTATTTACAATTCCTATAAGTAAGTGACATTTAAAAATTAAAAAATAATTGTTCATTAAACAGTAAATCAAAAATGGTTTTCTTAAATAAATTTTGAGATTATATATTACGCATGAAACAATTTTTCAATAACTTTGACTACTGGCACAATTTTGACCAATTTTTCCTTTCATACAGTTGAAAAATTGAATTCAATCATTGTTAAAATGAATGTTCCAATTCAAATGCTAATCATTGATAAAATTTTCTATAATGTTGCTATTGCCACAATTTTTGCGAATTATCCCTCTCGCAAATTTAAGTAGGAAATTAAATGGTTTGTTAAAAGTATATTTCTCAACGGGTGCAGCTATGGTTTTTTAGCAAAACGAGGGATTATAGCACGAGCCGAAGGCGTCTAATTCTGTTCGCTGGAACGCCGGAATTCCTATGCTTTTACACGTTCTACTATTCTGTGGATTGAACAGAATAAGATTGGGTCTAACGTATAGGCGCTTGTACGGCAACTCGTCACACGCATAATACATTGGTACATACTGAGGCCGCTCGAAGTATCTGCGAGGCTTTGTCGGTGAATCGTCGTGGATTTCAACTTTTCCAGGTGGATCCACGAGACATTTCACGGAAATCCTCGTAATAAACAATTATATTTTGGAGGAGGGGCCGTCGGAGGAGGGGCAGGAGGGGGGCACTTGAGGAGGTGAGCGTGGATGAGGGGAGCCATCAAAATACCGTGAAAAATGACACAATTTTACGTTATTTGGAGGGGAGGGAGGAGGAGGGGATCTAAGAGGAGGGGACTTTATTAACATCTATATATATATTAGATATAGGCTATTCCACGCCAAGCGTGATATGCCAAAAAATGCCTTTCAGACTAAGTATGTGTTTTCTAAGAGTATATTAAAAAATGAAAATCGTAAAAATTGTAGCCCTCTAGTTCCATTCCTCATGGATTTACAGATGCTCAAAATTAGATTTCTGATCATTTGCTGATGTTGCTTTTCTTGTTGTTCTGTTTTTCTGGGTTGATTATGAAAAAAATGTTAAATCATGTTTTTTCAAGTGAAATTTGATGTAGAATTAAAATTCGTACTCAAAAATCATATCCCCAAATCCCTTAAAATGATAAAGCATGAACTAGCATAAAAGTACAAAAATATTGAATATTGGCCAATATTGAAATATGGTCTTTCGAAGACCAAAATAAGTTTGTATCCTGTGGAATAATGGGGAAATCACCATTTTACGGCACACAACAATCCAAAAAATAGAAAAATGAGGAAAATAACATCGTTTGATGCACTAGGTCGGGACCCGAACGGCGATGACTTTCTCCAGGTAGTAACTAAGAAATTATTCTTTTTTTCAAAAAAAATCAAAAGCAAGTATGCCAGTTTTTGGACCCTACATTAAACTTACCTATGTTTACCTATGAACCTAGATTACCTATGATGTTAGGAAATCAGAAAATTTTTGACAAGTATAACAACAAAGCAAACCAAGATATTATAAATAATTAGAAACAACTAAGATTTTAAATATCCTTATAGTGGTAATTCTTTTTTCAAAAAGATATTAGAAGCAAGTATGCCAGTTTGGACCCTACAGTAAGAATTAAACTTACCTATGATTACCTATGATGTTAATGAAATCAGAAACTTTTTGACAAGTACACAAGCAATTAAAAACTATTTTGAAGACATAAGATTATGAATAAACTCAAAACTAATTATAAATATTATTTTTCAGCAGCTATGAAAAAATGAAATGAAAAGTATTCACTCAAGTATTCATGCAAACGAGTATTCTCATTCAAATGAATAAACTCATAATTAATATCGTAATTAGAATATATGCGATTGGATTCAGTACAAAAATAAAACTTTAGTACTAACGTTTCAAATATATAACATTGAAAACGATTATAACAATAACCATTATGAGTTTTTTCAAGTCTATTGATAATATTCAAAAAAACTATATTAAAATTTTCATAAATAATTCTGGATTGAATGATAAGTGGATGAGAGCACGCTAGTTAGCAATAGTATATGTGAAAAAAAAACCGCAATTCTATGACTTTGGTCTTTCGCATGCTGTCTAATGTGCCCATTGATTTCCCAATTATGCTACTAAATAAAAAGTTGTATTTTGATCTCACAAAGAGCATATTTCAATACTAGTCAGTTTGACGTATACGAATAAATTTTTTTAGACTTTTATGCTGCTTCATGCTATTTTATCACTTTGAAGGGGGTTTGACGTACTATATATGATTTTTGAGTACGAATTTTAATTATACATCAAATTTAACTTGAAAAAACATGATTAAAATATTTTTCAATATTTAAGCCAGAAAAGCAGAACCATAAAAACAACATAGGAAAATGATCAGAAATCCAACTTTGAGCCCCTGAAGTTTCATAAGGAATGGATCGAGAAGGCTAAAATTTTCAGGTTTTTTTATTTCTATGTACTCTTTAAGAGTACATCTTAGTCTGAAAGACATTTTTTGGCATATCAAGCTTGTAGTGGCATAGCCATATATATTATGGCATCATAAGATTTCATTCAAAAAATAAGTATTTAAGCAGTATTGTGCTCAATAATTTATTTACGGTTTTTTTCGAAAGCTTTACGTGATCGCCTTGAAAGTATTTATAAAAAAACAAGCCTGTAGGAGCGAGAAATCAACTGCTGCGTAGCTTTTCGAGCGAACGGTGGTGCGTTGAGGGAGGAAGAATTGTTTTTCGTCGTGGACACGATGTTTCCCAGTGGAACTATCAACAAAGATGCTCGTTCGTTACTTCCGCACGCGAAAATAGCAATATGCTCAGTGCTTCAGTAGTTTGAAGAGTAAGAAAAAAATTACAAGCTTTGGGAGTGAACAAAAACTGTGCCAAAGTAAAGCAGAGATAGAAACTCGTATAGGTGTCGAAAGCTGTTTTATTCACGGCAACACTGTACAATATACATTGTTCAATTTTAATCATGATAAAAAAATAAGTTGAAATCCTAGCTATAAAATAAAATTTTAATAATAGAAACAAAAATAAAATATTGCAAATATAATATTGCTATCTGAAAATAAAATTAAAAAATAAAATCATGAGTTCTTTATTTTTTTGCATATTTAAGCAGAAATTTATCATTTTTCTATTACTGTAAAATTTATTTTTTATTTTCAAACAGTACATCGCTAATTTACAATTTTACTACAGAATACTAAAGTAAGAGACGCTGAACTTGTCTCTCAGACGCGCGAGCTATCATTGACAATAGCTACCTAGCTATGTTTCAATTCATTTTACGTTTAGTGCAGTTCAGTCCTAGGAATATTAAAAGGAAGCCAAATACGAATGTTAACTACAATATTCTAATAATGCAAAAGAAAATAACTTTGGGGCTACGAAATAAGGTCACAGGAGGAATGGTCGCTATTGATATTTCTTGACGACCGGCCTGTGTAGTATAACTTATTCGGATTTCGTAATCGATTCACGATGAGTTTTTTAAATAATGACCAAACGTGAATGAAGCATTTCAATGCTGTGAAACGCTCATAAAATGTTCTATTTTACATTTTTCTTTGTTTTTAGGGATATTTTCTGTCTTTGACTGTAGTTTGATCGAATACATGTAGAAGAAAAAATACCAATAAAATAATAACGAAAAGCATATACTGATTTTGAAAATCCAATAAAATCAATTCTTTTTTCACTTTTACTGTTAATTTAGCTGTTCGTTCGTATCAAAACTATGCACAAGAGTTCGAGCTGGAATTAAACAAAGATCCTACACCTTTCTCATGGTAGATGCATCTTGTCAAACTCGTATACGAACTTGCTCAGTGGTAATAATTACCTATTAATCACTAATTACCCATCAACCACATTACTGACTATATATTTCGATATATAACGTATTGTAAGCGCGTACATTGCAAATTTGCATGTAGTGCCAGCTAAATACGCACACGCATGTACACCGACTTATACACATAGGCAATATGAATATGCAGTACCGATACTGATGCTCGACAGAATTTACAATGAGCAATTACATATACAGACATGCGTAAACGCATAAATATATGCACGATAAGCATCGTACGTATAGCAAGTAATCTTGAGACGCGTAAAATTTAATACTTTAAACAGTTGCTCGATTTAGTGTGTAAATGTTGAGCACAAATCAATGTAAATTATGTGCTCTTGCCTTTCTCAAGCTATTGTAAAATAATTTAAAAAAATCATTAAGAAAGAATTGAGCTAGTTGGACCGTAAGTTGATCGATCATTGTGGACTATAAGCTAGATTAAGGAAAAATGAGAGATCACACGAGACATGGTCTGGAGTAGTGACAACAGTAGTGCTTAAACTGTATGGATCCGACAAAATTCGACAAAAGAATATGACAAGGACTGCATGTGTGCTCACTTTCTCTCTTTTCTCACTCGGTAATGCATCGAGCGTAGGGCCGGAACTGGCTAAATGGTCATGATTAAACGAACCGCAGCCACGACTGTCAATACAAGAGGACAATCTTTTTCTCTCTCTGTCTGTCCCTTTCCTCTCGATCTTTCTCAGCATGTTATCGTGCATACTCGTGAAGGCAGTAGTATATATAACTTACACGTTGTAGCTATCAAATCGATAACAGTACGTGAACTACGAACAAAGACCATACGCACAGCTGCTAATCCTTGCTATATAACGTCAAGCAGTACGCGTGAAGAGGTTTCCAACGAGTTAATCAAATGGGATGCTCTCGGTCCATCTCTCTCTCTCTCTCTCCTCTCTCTTTCCTTTTACTTCCCATACCTTATTAAAACGATCGTTTAGGGCACGAAAATAAAATCACGTATACATAAAAGTAACCCAAGCAAGAGCTACCAGTATGATTCTTCTCGTCCAATACTGGTTGAACACTGGGTGACCAATACAGGTTTTCATTATCTTGGACCAATACTGGTAAAATACTGGGGATGATAACAAAAAACCAGTACCAGTTCGGAATACTGGCACAGTACTTTTTACCATTATTCGGCCAGTGCAAAAATTTGATCACATAAGTATACTGGCTATCATATGTTTTATGGCTTTTGAACATGGCTATCATATGTTACCCGTTATTTTATTGTGAGATGTTATCATCTAATTACATAATTTATCGCTTTTTACCCACCTGCATGTTTCTGCGCTCACGTGTTTATGTTGTTGTGAATCATTTAATACGTAAATTGAAATATTTTTAATACACAAATCAAGTGGATTCGAGATTCACAATTTTTCAATTAAATTTTTTACAGCCCTGTACAGGAAGGGATAAAAGTTATTTCTCCACCTTTTTAAGAGAAAGGAATATGTTCCGGAAATAGAAAGGGAAAAAGAGATAGATAGATAGATAGATTCTTTATTAGGCTTAGGGCGAACCCTGTGTGCACTTTAGAGAGAGAGAGAGAGAGAGAGAGAGATAGATAGATAGATAGATAACTTTATTCGGCCTTAGGGAGACCCTATCTGGCACAATAGATACAATAAGTGAATGGTATTAAATATTTACAAAGGTTTTTAGCAATAATAAGCAGTAATTACATCGATACTGATTTCGATACTGATACGCATGTATCTCTCTCGGTTACAAATTTGATATTAGGTAGATTTTTATTTACGAAGTTTTTCGATAATCGTACGCATATTGAGTACAGTATGCACAGTATGTACAGTATGATCTCAAGGCTACAATATTAATTCGTCGGTGGAACTGGTCTATGCTAATGATGATATGAAAAGATGTGTGGTGCTGAATGTGGGAAGACAAAAGATGAAGTTGAAAGTGAAGGGAGGAAAATGAATAGTAAGAATCTGGAGTATGGTTGCGGAAGAAAAGCAGATTAGTTTAAGTCAGTGGCTAAAAGTTTGTTGAAGGCTATTGATTTCAGCTGAGGTATGGATGATGGATTGAAGGCTATAAAGATAGAGTTGGATTGAGTGGGATTGATTGTAGGTGGAGCGGCGTCAGAGGTCGCGACTAACCGTCATTTTTCTCTTCGCTTGAGAGCTTTAAGATCACCTACTGATGCAATGGGTATAAGTTCAGACTTGTTCGTGGCTCGCATGAAGACAGTGAGATTGCGTACAACTGGTCTGGCGTAGTTGAGAGCATGCGCCGCAGTGTAGGCATTTTTCAACAAGGCATGAACCTCTCTGGGCCAGAGTGCTCGGAGTCTCAATTTTCCGTCGCCACCAGCACCGAAGAGGGTTTGAGCATTAATGGATGCCAGTCTCGAGGCGCTTGACAGGCAGTCATCTCTAGTGCTGGGGGATGCAAGCTTCACAACTATTGCCCTAGTGTCGTCCTTACGTGCTTCATTCGCAATCTTCGGCTTCCAGTCACGAGTATGAGACACAAATCTGTTAAAGTTGACAAGGCCCATTGCGGTGAAAACACTGTCTAGAAGTTGTTCGTTTGCGAGATCTGCGGAGGACGGTATGCCAGACAGCAGAATCTCACATGTATCGGTCACATGAGGAGTCGCAACCACAGCTCCCCCCACAGACAAGGTCCTGGCTTCCCTCAACCTCTCGTGTATGACGGTTATCTCATGTGAGTGCTGAGAAGATAGTCCCTCTTGTGCCAACATGCGCGCGTCCAGACTCTCAACAGCTGTTTCGAGGCCTGTGATGCGCGTGGAGATCTCTTCGAATTGGGCATCGAGTTTGGTTGTTGATAGCTTTGTTGTTGGAGTCTATTTGCTGTGTAGTGTCTGGACGAAGTCCTTAAACCAGGTCGGAACCTCCTCAGGAAGTTTGGACATTTCTGCGTCGCACAGGGGTGTAAGCGTATCCACAATGCAGTCTTCGATTAGGCCACGAGCCTTGTCCAAAGTCACCTTGCGAGATGTGGCACTAGCAGCCTTCGTGATGATGCTCGCCTTGGAGGACTCTACCAGCGTATCAGAGCTCACCTGCTCGACTATGGCACTAAAAGTTCGAATGCAACAATCTTTGGCTCCCGCCTTGCGTATGTAAGGGCCAGCACAGCCTGGATGTACGCAGTAATGACAAGCGTTTGCACTGAGGATAATCTCTCGCGATGTTTTTGTACATCTAGCGCATTCGGGCATTGCCTAAAGATCGAGACATCATGATAGGAAACAAGAATTAGCTCACGTAGATAGAAAGGTTCGAAACAAAGAAATTGGTGTTTGTAGATGAGGTGAGTATAATGAAAAGATGCAAAGAACGGTGAGATGAGTGAACGAGAGCAGTATGAGAGCGATGCAACAGACACAGTTAACACGAACCAAAATCAATATTTGCACTGTAGTCACTTTTATGAGATGGAGCAAGTATTTGTACGACACACTCATGTAGCACGTGTAACGCACGAATAGTCTGCGACGGGTCTCGCACAGAAATGTCAACAACACTCTCGCAGATTTCACCACACAGCAGTCTACAGCACGGCAGCAGCCGACACAGCAGACAGTAAGCGACGTGACACTATCAGAAAATCCGCTACAACAAGTCGACAGTAGTAGCGGCGTCTGCGCGTTAGAAGTTGATGGTCGAGCAGGATTCTTCCTTACCCCCATAACCCCCAAAAACCGAGTATCCGGCTCCTCGCTGGGCTCCTCGTTCACCCCAAGTCTTGGTCCCACGACTCTCCCACTCGTTTGGCTCTTTATTCCACTGACCTGCTCCGGCAACCGGTGATACAACGCTGAGAGGAAGATGCGCAGATTCACATGAGTCGATTTCCGCGCCAAGCTTGCGAGAAGACGACTGAGGCAAAGACCACTAACCTCCAATTGGATGTCGGATGACACTTTATGATAAAAAATGATCGCTTGCAAGGACGATGCGGCAACAATTTCGCGACAGCGGCCTTGCAGAAGATAGCATGCAAGATTTTTCTGAAAAAATAGGTGCCCGTAGCAAAAGAACTGAAGCAGAAACCAAAATACCACAGAGCTCTATAGATGTACGTGTTACTAGACTCAGAGAGAGAGAGAGAGAGAGAGAGAGAGAGAGAGAGAGAGAGAGAGAGAGAGAGAGAGAGAGAGAG